>JZKD02S1699957.1:82210-95293 GCA_000966675.3 Picea glauca | reverse complement strand
AGCTAACCCAAGCTCAAGCTAACAAAAGCTAACTTTCTCCATGAGAACTCCTCTCCTTTTATAAGTTGAAGAAGATAAGGTGAGGAGGTTAGGATGATCCCACTAAATCATGAAAACGAGTAATATCCAAACCATTCGGATGCCACCTCATCATAGAAGCTTCTCCTTCTAGAAGATTCGCGAAAATGCTCATTTTTCCCACGTGCTGGAATTCTCGCACCTTGGCTATAGTGCAACCTGTGAGAATGGGTCATTCTCGCACTCTGCCTATATAGAAACCTATGACCACCTCACACCCTGGATATAGTGAAACCTACGAGAATGGGTCATTCTCGCACCCTGGCTATATAGCAACCTGCGAACTTCCCTTTTTATAAGGTTTTTACATAGGAAAAAGCAATTTCTTTTCTCAGGAGAAGTTCTTCTCCCTTCTCTCTTTAGGAACTCAAGCCACTGACCCCTATGAAGGCAACAGATAGGTTTACATCATTAACGATCATAGGGATGACGAAAATAATGTGTAACAGAGAGCCCCCCAAAGTATGAAGTTAGAACAGAGTGATAGACTCCGTGTAACATGTTGTGCTCCGTGCCTCAACCTAATGTGTTCATCTCTTCCTTTGCTAAGTGCTTTGATGTGTTTATATATATCTATTCATGCTTTGTGATTTTGAGATATGAATGAATGTTAGATCCGGTACGTAAGATGCTTAGTGCTTGATCAACCAAATCTAGTCTATCTTGTTGTGGCTAAGTGTTGAATTATCTTAGATCTAAGTACATACTACGATGCTCTGTGTTATCTGTGAAGTATCATAAGGGTTGAATATTGATGAATAATCTATCCTAGGTGATTTCTAAGTGTTATAATCATAGATCTGTGTCCTAGCTAAGGTTGTAGACACCTGATTCTTGCAACCACCCCTGCCTCTACCTCGAGTGAGACTTCATTTGCTTCACAGGTGTTGCCGAAAGGGTCAATAGCTAGGGTTTTGTTGGTGCGTTTTTGTAGCGTTGAACCCTAGGTCTACCCCTGTGCCAATAAATGGTTCCATTGTTGAGACCTAAAACTATGATTGTTGGGAGCTGAGCAGAAGAATCTTTGTGCAAATATTCATCCTAAAATTGTGAAAGCTTTGTGCATGGATCTATGCCCTAGTGTGCAGTGATCCACTTGATCTGAAAAGATCTGTGCTGAAGAAGGAAGGATAGATCTGAAGGAAAGAAGTCAGATATACAAGAAAAGAAGTAAGATATGTAAGCTCTGTGATCTGATAAAGGTAATAATAGTTAAAAGTTCTTAGATCTGGAAGCTTTGTGCCCTGTAGAAGTAAAAGAAGTGATTTTTTTTTTCTAAAGTATGGACTTAGGTATGCTTGATAGATTTTGTCCTAGCTTGAAAACTAGGGCATTATTAGATGAAATAATGTTTGATATGAATAGATCTGATAAGTATAATGATAGATATGTCATACCTATGCATAGAAAGAATTTTTGGACTAACCAATGGATGCAGGATCCTAGAAAGAAATTTTTGCAGGCTAGCAATTATGATCCTAGCGTGCAGTATAAGAAGACTTGGGGATCATTGAAGAGAAAGAGAGGATTAACTCTTTTTTACAGTTGCAGAAGACTAGGACATCTTGCTAAGGAATGCCCTGGGAGAAACCCTAGTTGCCTCTGTTGTAAGGCTATGGACCATGAAGTACTGGATTTCCCTAAAATGATTGCTAGACTCGAAAAGATTACTATGGAGCAAGAAAACTCTAAAGGATATCAAGAGAATAAGATTATAGAAGAACCCTAGAAAGAATCATATATTATGTTACTGAAAATGAAAGAAACCCTGGATGAACATAAAAAATCCAATTTGTCAGAGATCTTCAAAGAAAAGGAGAAAATAGAAGTAAGAATAGGAGACTTCGACATTGACTATGCTATGGATGAGGAAACACAAATGAATATTATGATAGAAAGTACTTGGGAAACCCTAGGAAGGCCTGCTATGGTTCCCTCACTAGGAAAAATAGGGTTGTTTAAAGGAAAATTGGTAACCCTATGTGGCAGGATTACCCAGATAGCTATGAGTACCCCTGGAGCTTCGACAGAGGAAAAATTCGAAGTTATTAAATTTACTAAGGACTATGCCCCATTTCCATCTTTTTTAGGCAATATTTGGATTGAAAAAGACCAGATCTGAAGAAAAGAAGAAAAGGAAGCCCTAGAACAGAAGAAGCAAGAACTCATGGAATTTATGACTAGAAGGATTGCCTACTTGATGGAAGAACAAGAGAACATATCTAAGATATTGAACACCAGGGACTTGGATGTTGAAGCTATAAGAGCATTAGAGGAACCACAGAAGATCGAAATACCTAATCCATATGATGAAGGAGTATCACCCTTGGATCTGAAGAAAGAATCTCAACATCGCGAAGTGACTATATCGAGAGAAGATAAGAATCAGAATGGAAAAAGGATGACCGAGACGAAGCTCACTAGGAATAAGGCTAGAAAGATAAGTAAGAAGAGATCCAAGATCGAAAAGTTATAGAATATTCCAGAGAAAACTTCACAGAAGGAAAAATCACAGGAATTTAGCTTCGTCGGGATATCAGAACAATGACATACGACACTTCGTCATGGAAAAACAATATAGTTATTGGACCGATATACCTGTTCAACTTTCACCCCGAATGAACAAAAAATCATTAAAGGATCACCACCAGACAGTTGGACCATGCCATAATGGATGGATCAACGTTCATGGAAGCTTCATACCTGTTGCAAGTAGACCGTTGATGAATTTCCTATTTAGCTCGTCACGCTATGGCCGAAGAACACTTTTTCCAATTGAAAAATCGAAGCCCACAGAACTAGTGATTATCTATAGTAATCATTGCAATCAGATTGTTCATCCTAGTGTAGGAAGAAAAAGCACAGACCATCCAGGCCTTAAAGAAAAAACAAGAAGAAATTATTGAACAATGCCAAGCCGCGCAACAAGAGAAGAATGCTTGCCAAGCAAAATTTGAAGAAGATAGAGCGAAGATCCAAAAAGAGAAAGAGCAATTGCTCGCAAAGTATATAGGAATTGAAGAAGTAGCGCGCAACTCTGTGACTAGCTTAGAGAAGAAGGCCAAAGATCCCATAGAGCGCCAAGTGATGAAGCTGGCTGAAGTTATTTAGCACCTTCAACAAAGGGTCATGGAATTAGAGATTCAGACCATCCCACAGACTCCACAAGAAGTGCGCGACCAAAGAGAATTGAATGCTCAGAGCAGATTCGAGAGGATTAAAACAATTGCTGCAGAATGTAAACAACTATTTAGCAGAAGTGCGCAGATATACGAACAACTATTTGAAGACCCAGAGTTGAAGAAACTGGAGTCCCAACTCTAGGAAGCAAAGAAGCACGTAGATACGGTACAGGCACATCTCAAGATCTTGTCATCCATCGAGAGGATGAAGAGATCCCAGGAACAATGCACTTCCCAAAAGCTCATTCTTACCACATAGAACAGAGTGATGGAAGTCACCCAGAAACTCCAGTCGAGCCAGGAGGCGACCTACCTACTCTTTGAAGAAATTGAAGGCCAAGGAACACTACTAGAACAAGTAGTTGTTACAGTCGAGAAACAACTGGAAGGACCTATCAGCGAAGCAGTTGTTTAGGAATTCACTGAGCAAGAAGCAGTAGCACAGACACAAGTCAAAGAAGCTTGAGCCAAGCTCGAGACCTTTGAGGCAAAGTTACCCAGACCTGAGTGACTCAGGATGAGTCACAGGTGAGTGTTGGGGGCATGTTGTCCATGAGCAAGTTTTGAGGAACACTTGGTCATATTTGACCATTTTTGGGACTTCAACATCCTGTCAAAGATGGAGTGCAACGTGAAGTGGAAATCATGGAAGCTAGACCCCTTTTTGGGTCCATTTTGGGTTTTTGGGGATAATGTAATGGGAAAGGGATGTCGGCCCATGGGTTTACCCACGCTTGGGCCCACTTTTGTATGTATAAATAAACAATAAGTAGATGTGAATTAGGTGTGATTGCTTAGTGAAATTGGTAGTGCATCTATGTGATGTTGAATAAGTCCTCTATACGAATTGTGTAAGGATTTCAAGGCTAAGTGCAAGTCCCTGTGAGAGATTGTAGAAGGCTTTGTGTTGTAGTGAAAGGAAGAAGGATCTATCAAGTTGTGCAGATCTTCTGTCCTATGCAAAGATGGATTTGGATGGTTCTATGCTATAACCTGATTAACTGAAGCTAATAAAGAAGAAGATATTGTGTGCGTAGCCCCAGGGTGGGGGTGAACCACTGTAAATGTGTATTTTGTGCTATGTGCCTCGACCTGATGTGTTCGTCTCTTCCTTTGCTAAGTGCTTTGATGTGTTTAGATAGATCTATTCATACTTTGCGCTTTTGAGATATAAATGAATGTTAGATCTGGTATGTAAGTGCTTAGTGCTTGATCAATCGAATCTAATCTATCTTGTTGTGGCTAAGTGATGAATTATCTTAGATCTAAGTGCATACTGCGATGATCTGTGCTATCTGCAAAGTATCATAAGGGTTGAATATTGATGAATAAGCTATGCTACGTGATTTCTAAGTGTTATAATCATAGATCTGTGTCCCGACTAAGGTTGCAGACACCTGAGTCTTGCAACCACCCCTGCCTCTACCTCGAGTGAGACTTCATCTACTTCGTAGGTGTTGCTGAAAGGGTCGGTAGCTAGGGTTTTCTTAGTGCTTTTTTGTAGAATTGAACCCTGGGTCTGCCCCTGTGCCAACAGTTCCATTTACTCCGTTGCATCAACAATTACTCTTCGAACCCAAGACATTCAACCATGATCGTGCATGTTGGACGAGCTTAGCGCTGTAGAGAAAATTGTCGAAGAAGTTATTATTGACCTAATGACTGTGAGGGTAATGTCTAAAAGAGCGATGTTTGCAAGTATTCAAGCATCATCGATGAGAGGAATGCAAGCCTCTTCATCGACTGCTCGCGAAGTAAGATCATTCTGACCATCAACAGAAAAGAGAACTAAACACAGAGATGACCTAGCCAATGCGACGCTGATCCCATCCATATTGTCATATTGCATCCCACCTATGGCCAGGGTAGTGAGTCAAGATAGCATGCCAAGATGATTTTAGTACACCATGGATACTATGTACCTCCCAAAAGGGATATGCGCAGTTCGCGTACAACAGGATAAGATCACAACATTGAAGTTTAGCGTCTTCAACCTTGGAGACCGCAAAAACTACAGTATGCTTTCCCCATATAAGTACCTAACCAAGATGAAGGGGAAGAAATAAAAGATAATCCCTCAGTCGTGGAAAATGAACCTCGCACAGTCCACTTTGTTAAATTTCATGAAGATCCCACACTTCGGAAGGCACCAGGAAGTGAATGCCTGTGTCAAGTTACTGCTTTCATGTCACCATGGAGGCTACTTATGGCTAGACCATCGTATCACATTCGAACCGACATTGATCCATAGGATCACGTGATTGAGTATGAAAGGACCCGATCCACAGGAGTTCTATCCAGGAAAAGCCACAGATCTTGCACTAGCACAAAAAATCAAGGATACATATGTCGATGTCGAAAAGGGAACGCGAGGCTACAAGGTGGCCTCCATCCAGAATGGCACAGTGTGCCTCTCCTGTTAGTTAATTGCAAGAAATTTAGTAAGGAAGAACAAACCTATGCAGGTCACAGGATTTGTTGTTGACCTCACGGGAAAGTGCGTAGAAGGTTTACAAATGAACTGGGTGAAGTACCTGGTGAATCAACTGGAGCTAAACTGCTATGAAGCCCACGATCAGGGCTACGAGTTCCATTTCAGATGGCTCTTGATCCTTATTGCCTTTGTTTCCTGGGAGATGCTGGAAGGTGCAACCTTCCCGGATATTGAACCATTCAAACCGCTTTCTACGAAGTTCGCTACCCTTTGGTACTCGAGCGATATGAACAAACAGTGGTAGTCAAATGTTGTTTTTCATATGTACTACCTTCAGCTGAAGAGAGCCATAGAAGAAGAACCATGCATGACTCCGAAAAGCTTATAGAGATTCTGACCTCTGACGAAGTTCTGCACAGATTGACACTTCATTTACCTTAATGCACGACCCGATGAACATAAGGATCAACTACAATCGTACTACAAGCTCACGAAAGAGGATATTGAAGAGATCACTAAGTACTAGTCAACATACCTCCTTATTCTAGTAGACCCTATGGAGATGTTTGACCCTAACATCCCAGAAACTGCGTGTGATGCACTCAGACCCAGTAAAACAAAGAAGACCGAAGAAGTACAAGAATTAAGAAGTGCGTTAGTAAAGACTGCTTCAATATCACCTGACTGAGGGAGTTATGACAAAGTATAAGACATAAATGGTACAGGATCTGAACAAAAGAGAGTCAAAGTAACACCACCGAGATATGAGACCAATATCATGAAGAAGAGGAAGGTTTCTCCCCCAAAAACTTCTTCCTGGAAGAAATCGAGAGCCACCATGACCAAGATGAAGACCGTGCTTACTACTAATGACTTCAACTTCATCATAGCTTCACTGGAAATCATGGAAAAACAAGAAGCTAAGTAGGAGGAAATGTATGACAGACTTAAGGTCAAGTTTCAAGGGGTACAATAGGCCCTTCAGTCCAGTTGCGCAATGTCCACTACACCCCTGTCATCAAGAGAACCATAGTTGGGGGATGAGCCAACCCAACTTTGTTGATTATCTGATGTGGTTGAAGCTCGTCTTCGTCGAACACAAGAAGAAGCAGAAAAAGCTACCCAGACCTTGAAGCAAGTACAAGGCGACATTGTAGAACAATGTAGAATTGCAGAACAAGAGAAGGTTTCTCTCCAGGCCAATTTTGAAGCAGAGAAAGCACAGATCCAACAAGAGAAAGAACAGTTGCTCGTAGAGTAGCTTGAAGTAAAAGAAGTAGTAAACAAAGCCCTTCGTTCTATGACACGCTTAGAGTTCCAGGCTGAAGACTGAGTCACACATCAAGTAGAGCAGCTTGTAGAAGCTATCCAACAGCTACAAAAAAAATTAATAGATTTAGAGCTCCGCACTGTACCTAAAACCCCGTAGGATGTAAGGGACCAAACAGAAGCAACTTCTCGAAGCACAATTGAAAGAATAAAAGTCCTTGCCCTGGAATTCAAGAAACTAAGTGATTGCAGTGCCCAAACATATGAAAAACTCACTGAGGATCCAGAATTGAAGGCACTAGAGTCACAGCTCCACAAAGTGAAGTATTAGGTAGAGACAATACAAGCACACTTGAATCCCCTGTCAGTTGTGGAAAGAATGAAGTGATCCCAAGAGAAACACATTGCCTAGAAGCAGGTCCATACTATTCAAAGAATAGTTATGGAAGTAACTCAAAGGCTCCAACCTGTACAGACGAGGCTTACCAACTGTTAAAAAAAATCGAAGGTCGAGGAGTAGAACTAGAGCAAGTTGTCACTGCAGCTGAACAACGCCTCGAAGGACCTGCCAATGAAGCAATCATACAAGAGTTCACTGAATACGATTCCATAGCAAAACAACAATTCAAAGCAGCTCGAACCAAGCTTGAGGATTTTGAAGCAATACTAGTCAGATCAGAGTGACTCGGGACGAGTCATAGGTGAGTGTTGGGGGCCTATTGGCCCTTGACCAAGTTTTAAGGATTCTTGGTCATGTTTGAACTAATTTTGGGACTTCGACAAGCTGTCAAAGGCGAAGTTCAAGATGAAGCAGAGATCGTGGGATCTCGACCCCTTTTAGGGCCCTTTTTGAGATTTGGGATTATGTAACAAGTATCGGAACATCGACCCATGTGTTCACCCATGCTTAGGCCTATTTTGTATGTATAAATAGATGCTAGGTGATGTAGTGAGGATATAGAAGAACAAGTGGCTAAGTGCTAGAATTAGATCTATGTGATCAAGATTTGTAAGTGATTTGGTGCATACTGTGTGAGACTTGTAGAGCTAAGTGCAAGTCATTGTAAGAGGCTGCATGCTTAGATATACTCGAGGAAGAAGGATCTACTAAGCTACGCAGATATCCTGTCCTATGTGGAGTGAGGGTTTTGAAGCTCTGTGTATGTAACCTATTGAAGAAGCTAATAAAGAAGAGAAGAGTTGGTGGGCGTAGCCCCAGGGTGGGGGTGAACCACGTACATGTTGTGTTTCTCTGCTTTGTGAAATGTGTTGATGTGCTTATATGTTAATGTGCTTAGTGCTTTAATATAGATGAATGATCAGTAGATGATTAGTGCTTAATAATATGGATGGATGTTATATCTGACTGATATACATGTGCTTAGTCTTGATTCTGTTAATATCTGATCTGTTTCGTCATGGTAAGTGTTGTTTAATGCTATATATGGTTGAATACTGCGTTGTGCTATAATTAGGGTTTAACTGCGCTGTAACTAAGAACTGAATATTGATAAATATAACTGTTGAGTGCTCTGTTAAGTGATTAGAATCATAGATCTGTGTCCCAACTAAAGTTGTAGACACTGGAGTCCTACAACTACCTCTGCCTCTACCCCGGGTGAGACTTCATCTACTTTGCAGGTGTTGCCGAAAGGGTCAATAGTTAGGGTTTTGTTGGTGCGTTGTTGTAGCGTTGAAACCTGGGTCTGCCCCTGTGCCAACAGAGCACACAGACCTACTGAACTTTTTTGACATTCCCCACTTTGGTCACAGTAAGGAAGTAAATGTCTGTGTCAAACTCCTCCTATCTTGCATGCATGGGGGGTACATGTGGATGGATAGGCTAATTTCGATTGATACGAAATTGATAGCATGAATAACTGGACTTCCTACCCAGGGAAAAGACCCTGCCACGTTATTTGCATATAAGAAGATAGAAAGAGAATTGTCAGAGGCAATGTGAGTAAAGTTTTTCATGGTTAGAGGGATGCGCAGCCTGGATGTGCCGAACATATGAGACCTCACAGTATGAATATCCATATAGATTATAGCATGAAAATTGATATGGAAATCCATGAAGGATCAAGTCCCAACATGGATAGTAGCTTCTGCAGAGCAATGTGTAGAAGGCACTACAATGAGCTGGGCTCCTTTCTTGGTGAACCAGTTCCTACTGGACTATGTTGAAGCCCAAGATGAGCAGAAATAGTTTCACTAATCCTAGCTACTAATCCTGATTGTTTTCATAGCATGGGAAGAGCCTAAGGACATGTAGATATTAGGGCTGAGGGGGAAGCCATGCATAGCGAAAAAATGCTAGAAATTTTGGTTCTCGACAATCAAGAGGAGGTAGATGGAAACCAATGTAGAGTTTTTTCTCTATGGTGAAATAATTAGACAGAGCATACATAATGCACTGTGCATATCACCACAGTTGGTGGAGGCATATGGCCCAGTCACGAAATTTTGTGCAGATATACACATGTATATAAAATCCAAGAAGGATCCATGGGAGTAATGGGTCGAAACAAAGTATAATATCATCGAGGAAGACATCCAACTGGTCATGCAATATTGGGAATTAGAATGGAAAATACCAACAGAAGGGGACGCAACTGCATAGGGGGGAACACTGAAGAAATAAAACATACATATGTAGAAAAGAAACCTTAAGAAAATGGTGTAGAGGGCACCGATCAAGGGAATGATAAAGAGGAATCACTAGAAATAGGTACAACTGATCAACCTCCACAACCCTTACATCAAACAAGAAGCAAATGGTTGGACCAGAGCACATGGTCAACCATGCATAAGAATAAAAAATCTCAAAAGCCTCAAGTCATATAAGCAATAACAGACGATGACATGGATCGAATTGGGTAAAAACTAAGGGATGTCACAGAAGAGGTCCTTGAAGAGACGACAGAGAAACAAGAATCACTTCAAACAAAGGTGAAGGATAAATGCTCGAAGCTACAATAGTTACTAGAGACAGTCTAATTGACACTGGTGCCATGAGCAGGCACAACCCAAAAAGGCACAGAAGGGGAAGAATGGATGGGGATACCAGAGCACAGAATAATCAAACTCTTATTATAGACAATGGGGTTACCAAACCATGGAGTACAAGAGTAGCTACAAGTACTAAGCCACATGGACCTTGTCATCTCCCAGATGCCAATGGAACTATTACAAGACTTGCAAATAGGGATCATGTAGGAAATCCGGTGTCGGGTGGATATTGCAACTAGCGAGTTGGAAAAAGCAGAAGCAGAGAAGGAGGAACTGCAGAGAAAATATATCACTGCACTATAGAAAAAGTGCACAATCAAACAACAAGTGGAATTCGCAGAAAAGGAGAAGGGTGAAGCAAAAGAAAATGAAGAGAAAGCCACCATAAACAAGAGTAAAGTGGAAGGAACGAATGAGAAAGCCTTAAACAACAAAGTTGAGGTGGAAACAAAGGATTCCAAATCCTTGAAGGAAAAGGAAGAAGTTGAACAGATAGCAAAGAAGGTACATGCAACTATCCAAAAACTATATAAGGAAGTACCATAAATACCAATTGATCTAGATTATTTTCAACATGAAATGAGAGAGAAGATATAATAAATAAAAGTACATAGATATCTCAAATATCCAATAATATAATAGAATCATATTAGAGATGCATCCATAAACATAGATATACAGTAATACACAATTTCTATTAATGAGTGAAATGTACAAAACTGTAGAAATACAGAGTGAAAGACTCACTAGAATGGTGGCAGCTTATCTCTGAGAAGAGATGTGATGACTACTCACTTTCACAAGAAGATGATTGTTACAATGAGGATATAAGGCCTTTTTAGCATAAATAAAATCCAAAACCCTAACCCTGGAAGATGAAAAGCCAACAGTTTTTGTGGACCCCATTTTGGGTAGTTTGGTGTATCAACTTCCCGAGGGCGTAACTTTGGCATACGATCTTCGTTTGGGGCTCACAATAGCTATTTGGAAAGGTATCATCATGAAGATTCATTTTTCGGGCTCAATCTAAGCCTTTGGATATCATTGAGGTGCTTGATCCAGAAAAACTTCATTTAGGCCCTCAAAATGGCCCCGGAAGTTTAGGAACCGAAAAACTACTAAAAATAGTAAGTTTCCAGAAGATTGTTTTGAGCCAGTTGGAATAGGTGGGTGGCCATTGATATCCACCTAGATCAATCCTCCCTCCTTAGGAATAAATTATCTCCATTGTGTTGAGTGCCAGAGGGAGAGGGAAAAGCATTTACTGAATCTGCATCTTGATGAGTTTCTTGCCTTGTTGTAGAAGTTACGATTCTTAACTTGTTGAAGGTTGTCATGACCCCGTGGATCGAAGGGTTGGACCTTTTTAACTAGTCTGGCTACATGAGATTCTTGTGTGTAGAAGGAATCTTTATGCTTTGCTTCAATCTTTTCGACCTTCTTCTATTGGATAGAAGGTTCTTGGACCAAGGCTGCAGTGGTTGTAGTGTCCTTATGTTCACCTTTTGAATAGATTGTGAAGAAGCTAAATTTTGTAGTATGAGTTACTACCTTGCGGAACTATTTAGGTGGGACAATAGTTGGAACTACCTCTTGTATCCTATGGAGATGACCCCCTAGAGGAACAATGAAACTACAGGGTCAAGACTCATAAATAGCATTGCGCTTCCACATATATGGTTGGCCCAAGATAACATCACAGACATCCAATGGGGAAACATCACATAATACCTCATCCTTGAATGGTTGGATGTCTTATGACAATTGACATTGTTGGCTGACACAAAGATCACGTCCCTCATGAAGCCACCTAATTTTGTATGGTTGCAGGTGTGGTGTTATTGACAATCCCAACTGTTTGATGACCTCTGCTGAGATGAGGTTCTTCTAGATACCACTATTAACAACAAAATGTAGTGGGATCCCCTTCACCCACATCTGTGAATGAAAAAGGCACTCCCCTTCTTTAGGATCTACTGGTTCTTCTGGTTGAATTGTCGCAGTCAAGATAATAGTAGTGGGGTCTGCATCGATTATATTTCTTCTACCAATATTTTTTGAATCAGATTTTAAATCAGGGTTCGGCTCCTTGTCTTTGATATCGACCACCAATGTCTGTTTTGAGCGACATTCATCGATGTTGTACCAGGGGATTTTATGGAAATCACACCATTTTCCAGTGTCCTTCAAATATGGGAATATAAAAATTAAAGTATACCTTGAAAGGTGAGGTGCCTCCAAAGTGCTCGCTTGATGAAGACACGCCAGTTGTTATCGATAGGTGTTGAAGGATGTGGGGAAAATTCTCCATCATTTCATCCCTCTTTTAGGTGAGAGATTGCTAAAACAACAAATTAATAGAATCATTTTCTCTACCATTTTTCTTTTCTTCCTCCATGGAGGATTTCTTGGGCATGTGAGAGAGACTTTCCTTAAGAGAGACAAGCTCATGACCCAACTTGCTATACTTGGACCTCGTCAGTGACATGCACTGAAAAAAAATGATCAAGAGCAATCTGCTTTGATACCATTGATCCATATTATTTTTATCATGAAATGAGAGAGGAGATATAATAAAGAAAAGTACATAGATATATCGGATATCCAATAATATGTGTTGGACACACCTACCACACTTAGAGGGGGGGTTGGATGAGTGTGGGGATCTTTTTCCCAAAACTTCCCTCTTGCACAAAAACTCCTTAGTTAACATTCAACATTTTCTCATTACTCATTGTTGTCATTTATAATCAGTTAGATGTGAATTCATATTAGCAACATATCATCAACAAATCATCTCCACAAGGAACACAAAGAACACAAGATGTATGTACAATTTTTCTTTTTATTATGGACATCAATTTGGGGGTTTTTCAACAACAACTGAATAGAGTACAACTCTACAAGAGCACCAACTCTATATGCAAGACTCAACTTACATTCTCAGAACCAACTGAGATGAGGCAACAATCCTCAACATATATCAATCTGTTAACATAAACAAGTGCATCAACCATGCACCAACCTATGCCAAACAACCTGTAATCAACCTGTACCATAAACAAGTGCATCCAACCATGTACCAAGTATATACCAATCATGTTTCAA
>JZKD02S1699957.1:56671-76803 GCA_000966675.3 Picea glauca | reverse complement strand
CACTAGCCAGAATCCTGCAGACATGTTAACAAAGGGAGTAACCAGGGAGAAACTGAGTTCTTGCTCAGTTTCAGTTGGTCTTCAAGAATGAAGATGAAAATGAGAAATTTTCCAGCTCCAAGAAGGTTCAAAGTCCAACATATACAACAGTGGTGGAGTTGTTGAGATCAATCTCCAAGTGGGAGATTGTTGGTTGTGGAGCCTGATTATCTTCCTGATTCAGAGGTCCTTGCTTTCAGCTGTTTTTATACCCCATGAAGTATTTACAACCCAAAAATATGTACACTCTTCCACGTGGGGGGGGTGTAGAGGGGGGGTACCCCCTCTGCGGGGTCTGGAGGGCCTATCCCCCCGGTTGGGGGGTTTGGGGGCAAATCCCCCGAAGCAAAAATTGCCTTGTAAAAGTATATTTTAATTTCATTGTAAATTTGGACCGTTCATTATAAGGTCGCCGCTCTAATGGTAGAGATTATGTTAGGGTTTTTTTCCCTAGATGGAAACCCTCTTTTATGAGGGAAATGTATCGCGGTTATGGATGGTGGTGAATATTGTATTCTGAGAGAGGAGACTGTGAGAGAAAGAAGAGGAAGTTACAACGAGTTTTACTGTAGGTTGTATCCCTTCATTTGTTGGATAATAATAAAGGAAGGACCTGGAAATTTCTCTGGTGGACGTAGCCCACACTGGGTGAACCACGTAAATCTGTGTCTCTCTGGTATTGTGTGTCTTCTGTGTTTTGTTTCTGCATTTGTTTTATTTTATTACTCCGCGGTCCTGTTTTTCTAACAACAATATTATACGGTACTGGTATAATGTGTTGAATCTCCCTTCACAAGTAAAATATCTATGTATGATCTTCAATAGTGTGTCAAATTTTTCAATCAATTGGCTCATTAGCATACTTTTGGATAGGTCATTGGCTTGATATTCAGGTTTGAAGAGATATTTTGCATAATATGAACTCAAAGCCATGGATTTGAACCACCTTTCACCTGTAATGGGAATCCCTGTTGCAGCTGAGATGGAGGCTTCAATAACTTCAAACTCCAAATCCCCAACCTTAGTTTTCTTACCATCAAACTGTAATGCAAATTGTCTTGCTACATCTATATGGCCTCTCTGCATGTTTTGATAGAAGAAAAGGCACCCTACTCTTTGAAAGGCCTCTCTTTCCACGAGTTCTGTATTAAAAAGAAGCATGTCCATTGGTTCTGTCCTAACTATATTTCCTCCTTTATGTGCCTTCTTCGATTTAGGGGTCTCCGTGAATCAGAATGATGGTTCTTAAAAGGTTTGGTAATGCTCAGGAGACTTTGAATGGTGTTTCAAATATGCAATGATGATCCTATGAACCTAAGGAAAACATTTAATTTCTAGATGAAAGGAGGTAAGGGAAGCAACGAGAGGTTAAGAAACACCTTTGGGTAGCGCAATACATACACAAAGGATAGACTAGTCTAGAGATTGCAACTTCAAGGGCTAAGGAAGACAACCAAAATCTGACTCACATACGAGACATGAGGTTTAGAGGTCTGAAAAAGAGAGGAGACGAGGCTATCATACAAATATGAATCTTTTACCACTGTGCAAACTTAGCAAAACAAAAACCCGATCACAAATTTCCTGTGAGGATTAATATGCAGAGGAGGTAACAGTGGATACCTGCATTGTAGACACTTATTGATCTCTTCAATGCAATCATAGGATGATAATGAGGAAACTCCAGCCATGGAATCTCACTAAGTAGTAAGATTTGGTTGACATGCGGTCGCCTGATCAGAAATGGAGAATTCATGCAGCTCAACACTATTGAGTTTTCAAAATTAGAAATCATTATTAAGGAACATAAATGCAAGATATTTTGAAGGCACTCTAACCAAATTATGGCACTGAAAACAAGGGATATGGTATCGTTCATGGAAATCATGACTTGGGGTGGTGGTATGATAAATGTGACAGGTGCAACGGAACTGCCTGATGAGTAGGCAACGCTTCCAATTCAAAAATATGATTAGATAGGTAAGAAAGGATAATGAGGCATGCTTGTGAGGTCATGAGTGAGGAGACAGGTGTGTCACATCAGTCAGATAATGGGAGGTATTGACCCAGGGGAAAATAATGAAAGGGATAAAAAAGAATAAAACATGAGCTAAAAGGGTTCAAGGATCAAAAATCAAATTGAGTATCAAAACATGAGCTATGACTCAAAATTTTAGTCATCCAAGGGGTCCTATCAAACATAACTTTAAAGGGATGAAAAAATTATTTTAAAAAATTTAAAATCTAAGGCTTTAAAAAAGGTAAAAACAAACTAAAAGACCCAAGGCAATTTAGTGTGATAACATTGGCTCCACAAGGGATGGCATGCCCCCTGAGGGCTTCCAAGAATAAGTAGACTCAGTGCCTTCTCCTAGGGCTATGGGGTCAGTTATTGAAACAAAAATAAAATGAGAATGATATTTACAATGACATGAAGAGCCACTCAAGGCTCAAGCAAAGTACTTTTTCAGAAAATGCCCATTGACAGGGCCACCAAAAACCTCTTCATCATCCATATTTTGTAGCTTGAAAGTGTTATTAGAGAATACCTCAAAGATTTTGAAAGGACCGACCCATAAAGCTTCAAATTTATCGTGCTTTCCTTTATCTTGTCTTGGTGCATCCCACTTGAGCACCAGATCGCTTAGTTGAAAATCCTCTTTGCAAACCTTCTTGTCGAATGCCTGCTTGATCTTCAATTGATGATCATATGTCTTATCTACAAGTTGTTCCCAAGTCCGTTGCACTTCAACCAACCGTTGAATCCTCCTGATCATATGATCTGGCTCCCCTTGAAAATCTTGGAAGAATTTCTCCACAGGTAATGCAAGTTGAGAAGGAAAACCTGCCTCAACTCCATATACCAGTTGGAAAGGGGAAAGTTCCAAGGATCTTTTCATTGTCACTCTATCATCCCATAGAGAAAATTTGAGTTTCGAATCCCATGCCTTTTTGTTATCCTCTAACAGCTTTTTAATAATCCTTATAATGCTTTTGTTCGAGGGGTGGAATGAATCAAAGTGATCCCAAACTATTGATAGAACTGAATTAATCGTTCATCCTTGAATGATGTAGCATTATCAGTGACGATTCTGTTAGGACACCCAAACCTTGCTATGATGTCTTCCAGGAAACCAATGATCACTTTATGTGAAGCATTCCTTATGGGAATAACTCCGATCCATTTAGTAAATTAATTCATAGCAGTGAAAATCCATCTATGTTGACCACTGGAAGCAGGATAGATTTCCCCGATAAAATCTAGGCCCCCTTGTTGGAATGGTCTTGAGGCTGCCACATGCTTCAATGGAAAAGACTTAAGCTATTGTTTTCCAGAAAATGTCTGACACTTAGCACATGCCCTGATCTTAGCACAAACATCTGTAAACAAACTGGGATAGAAGTACCCAACTCTAAGGATCTCATATGCTGTGGTTCTCCAATAATGATGCCCCCCACATAAACTGTCATGAAAATTAGACATAATATTTTGGGCTTCTTGGGGATCTAGGCATCTCAAAAGCACTCCTAATGGATCCTTCCAATACAAAATTTGATCAACAAAGAAATACTTTATTGATTTGAGTTTTAAGGCCCTCACCTTGTTTCTTTCCATACCACTTGGGGGCTGTAAATTTTGCAGAAAAAATATGATGTCTTTGTACCAGCTGCAATCTTCCAATGTAGAAATGACTTGAGGGCCTTTATCATTCATCTCAACCTGCTGATTTTCTAAACATGAGTGAATGAAATTCACCCCCAGTGCTGAGCAATTTGATTCAGCCAAAAGCTTGGCCAAACCCTGGCCTTTTACCAATTTTGTGGGCCTAATCTCCAAATCAAATTCAAGTAGTTTAGCAATCCACTTGCTTCTTTTTTCGTCTATATCAGGTTGAATAAGAATTTTGTGTACAACAGTTGATGGGACATAAGAAATAACTCTTGAATGAAGAACATAAACTCTGAAGGACTTAAGATATTTAACCAATGAATAGGCTTGTTTATCCATAATGTCATACTTTAGTTTTGCATCTCTCAATTCCCTACTGAAAAAGGCAATGGGTTTCTCTAATTCTTCAACATTATTCTACAATAGGATTGCTGCTACTATATCAAAAGAGGCAAAAGAAAAAATAAGAAAGTCCTTGGAGTAGTCGGGGATGACAAGAACCAGGGCTTCTATCAAGGCTTTCTTTATTTGATCAAAAGAATCACGGGCCTCAACATTCCATTTGATTTCACTATCCTTCCTCAACATGGCTGTGATATACTTAACTAAATTAGCAAAATTTGACACAAATCTTCTCAAGAAGTTGATTTTTCCCAGAAAACATTGTACCTCTTTTTTAGATCTAGGGAGTGGAAAAGTTTGTATGGCCTCAACCCTGCTAGAATCAATCCTTACTCCTTCAACTGACACGATATGCCCCAATAATTTTCCTTCTTTCATGGCAAACAATGATTTTTTTGAATTCAAAGAGAGGCCAAATTTTTTGCATTTCAAGAAAACCTTTCTTAAATGATCATAGTGTTCCTTATCAGACTAAGAATACATAGTTATGTCGTCCAAATAGATAACAACAAACTTCTCATTTTCTCCAATAAATGCTATGTCCATGGCTCACTGAAAAGTTGCCCCTACGTTCATCAAACCAAAGGGAATCTTGGCGTACATAAATGTACCTAGGGACTGGTGAAGGCTATCTTCTCCCCATCTTTTGGTAAAACAGATACCTGATTGTATCTAGAAAATCCATCGACCATAGACATCCTGGTTGCTCCTGTCACCTTCTATAATATGTGCTCCATCTTGGGTAAAGGATAATTATCCTTCTTTGATCTTCTATTCAGATTTTGGAAATCAACACAAAGTCTGATTTCCCCATTCTTTTTTCTTACTGGGACCAAATTGGTTACCCATTCGAAATACCTCAAAGGAATGATAATTTTTGCATCTAAATGCTTCTTAAATTCTTTCTCCATGACAGACAACAACATAGGATTGATTTGCCTCAAATTTTGCCTGAAAGGTTTGGTGTTTTCTTTTAATGGGATCTTGTGCTCTATTATGCTTATGTCATAAGTCCTAAGATCTTCATAAGTCAAAGAAAATACATCAACAAATTCTTTCAACAACTTAGTCTATTCTTCCCTCTGCTTTTCTGATAGGTTGTTTGATAGTTTGACATAATTTGGATCCTTTTTAGTGCCCACATTGCACTCAGTGATATCAACATCATCAGTGGATACTTTTCATTCCCATCAAATAATCTTTCCAAAGGAACTATTCCCTTTGGTACATGATTGCTAGGCAGCTACACAATATGATGATTAGCAATTTTATTGAGAAAAACATCAGCATGAGGAGTGATTTATGGATCACAATCCTAATCAATGTGCAATGCAAAAAATTCATCAACAGTCTCAAGAAAATTTTAAGTTCTAAATCATCTTCGAACACCTTCCAATATTTTACATTGTCCGATACAGAAGGCTTGTATTTGACTTCTACATCATACTTGATTCCTGGTGGTATAGGAATTATGAAGTTGCTTGATGATACAACCAAAGAATCAACCATAGTATTTTCTTTTCTAGGAATGAATGATATATTAAAAGCAGAGAAAAAACTGTCCACTAAATCCCATACTTCATTTCTATAAGATCTAAGCCTAGGATGCTTTGTTTGATAAAGATTTTTAATCTGATGGACTATCAATTTAGCATCCCCAAATTCTAACATCTCCTCTATCCCCATGTCTTTTGTTGCCCTCAAACCCAATACAAGAGCCTCATACTCTGCAACATTACTAGTAATCTCAAATTCTAGTTTATATGACAAAGATATAGTTTCTTGATTTGGTGAGACAAATATCACCCCAACACCAGCACCTTCCTTGGAAGAGGCTCCATCAGAGAACATCTTCCAGACAAAAGTAGTTAGAGGAGTCTCTTCAGAATATTTGATGGACTTTTTATTTTATTTCTAAAGGGGCTTCCGGGGCATCAGTGAGCGGAAAAATACTAGATCCCAGATATGTATCAAAAGAAAAAACATGATGATTGGTGGGGTTTGCTTCATCACTAATGATGTAAGCCAATTGAGCTTCCCTGTAAAGTCTTCTATGATCTCCCCCCAAAAAAGGAATAGTATCATAAGAGAGATCCATCTGCAAGGTTCCCCCAAGTCTTTTAATCCAGGATCTTGACAAGAGCATACCAAACTTGGGGGGAACATCAACAACTATGATATCCATAAGTATACTCTTCATGGGAAGCTGAAATAAGGTCACCACCATATCCTTAATGACTCCAAGACATTTGAATTTTTTGGAGCCAAAAGAATATAATTCATGATAGGTCTTTGTGACTTCTAACCCAAGTTCATCCATAACATATTTTTGCATAAGATTGTGGGATGCCCCTAAATCCATGAGACAATTGTGTAGCACCTTATCATGTATATTCAATGAACTATAGAAAGGTGGGGATGAGTCATCTTTGTATTCTATCAAAGGACCTAAAATCACTGTTGGTTTTTCATCTTACAGGTTCATGGAATCAATGGCACTTGGAGATGATTCTAGCTGTAACATTTTGGATAAATATTTTTTAAAATCCTCATTTTTTATATTTATTCCAAAAAAGGTGCATGGATCTTTATTTTATAGATCTCATTCTCAAAACTGAAGGAAGGGGAAGGCTTTAAGACCTCTTTGATTTCAGGATGAGGATCTTTGATCGGAACTTGTGGGTTTTGAGAATCTTTTTCCTTGCTGCTCACTGTCATAGCCTTGAAAGAGTCTTCTTTCTGAATAGGTTGATTACGGGCATCGGTTTTTTCTACATTCTTCTTAGATCTCAGATTATATCTACTAGTATTTTCCTTTTCTTTCTCTCCCTTGCCTAACTCATTAATTTGAATATCCATTAAAGATTTCTCATAAGAGGATTGAGTCAAGTGTGGGGATGGGGAAGTATCACCTAAACAGTGAATCTCAGGATCAACTTCAACCTCCTCTTCTTCGTCATATGCCATTAAATTATTTTGCAAAGGAGCTTGTACCCTTTGATCATCTCTCTCTCTCTCTCTCTCTCTCTCTCTCTCTCTCTGTTTCTAGGATCCCTAGGAAAGATTTGGGGAGCATTATTTGGTCTCTTGTAGTTACCTCTGTTATCATTGTTTTGAGAATTTGTATATGTATGTTTCCCTTCTGATTTTAATTTCTCAATTTCAGTGGAGAGAGATTTTACTAATTTGGTTAGCTCATCTACTTGAGAATGGATAACAAAGGGATCAGAAGTTGAAGCTTCATCTTTGTTTTTTCTCCTATCCCTATCAGATTTCCCCCTGAGTTTATATAATGCCACTATGTTGGATTCTACCTCTAAGGCATCATCTTGCATATGAACCAAAGAAGGACGATTTGAAGACTTTTCCCTGGGATTAAAACGACACAGTATTCTAGTTCTAAAGGTGCATTAGAAATCAATATTTCGAAGATTGCAGACTGCACCTGGTGACTCCATTGTTTTAGCTCTGGTACCTAAAGGAAGACATACGAGATCGAATCCACAACTACCTTTGGTACCACCTGAGGCTGACCTAGAGAAGATAATCAAGAAGGGAAAAGCTTCCCAATTTATTTTTTCTACCACTACTACAAGTGCTTCTGGTCAGTTGCCTGATTCTACTCTTGATACTCAAGTTGTTTTATCAAGTAAGCTTCCTTTATCGTCTGTTGAAGTATCTAAAAATCTTGATTTTGAAGAGTTTCCTGTTGAATACTCTTCCTTTGATACTGAATTGAAAGAGGAAAACATTGATATATTTTCTTCCCTTGATATTGAGAAGTGTTTCAGTCTTGATAGTTTTGAATATTTCCCTACTTTAGGTTTTTCTACACCTATTTCTATTAAAAATTTTGCTGCCAAAGAAGTAGGAACTTCATCTCCCTCTCAGAACTTACCATCCTCTTTAAAAAATCATCCTCCTATTGTGAAAACTGAAACCCCCCCTTCATTTTTCCCTTCCTCTCCTACTCTACATACAGTCAAGTCTCCTCCTTCTTGTTCACTAAGAATCCAAAATCAAATGGCAGTTGTTAACCCCCCTGCTAATAGGATGGATGCCATAGTGGCTGCAAGATATGCTCCTCTACTTTTACCTCAGCCACTGAATGATCTTCCCCCTGGAGATTATTTGAAATACATGCTTAAGTTTACGGGAGAAGAAGATGTAACAACTGAGGAATATCTTGATTCTTTCTACAACTATGCAGATAACCAAAATATTGAAAGTGAAGATGTTTGGATGAGGTTTTTTGTCCAAAGCCTATTTGGTGAGGCTAGGAAGTGGTTCAGGGGTATGGCCCCTGGATCCATTACTGGTATTGAGGCATTGGGGTGACAAAAAGGACTTTTTGTACTACATCACCGAATTTGGATCTTTGAAAAGGAAAGAATGAGAGTCTGTCACTGACTTTTCTAAAATATTTAACAAAATGTACAAGACAATCCCTGATGAGATCAAACCCACTGAAACCATGGAAAAAATCACTTATTCCAGTGCTTTTGATTATGAATTATACCTCCTTTTGAGAGAAAGAAAGTCACCTTCTTTGGTTCATATGCAAGATGTTGCCTTAGAGGTAGAATCCAACATAGTGGCATTAGATAAACTCAGGGGGAAATATGATAGGGATAGGAGAAAAAAAAAAGATAAATATTCAACTTATGATTCTTCTGTTGTCCATTATCAAGTAGATAAGCTGAAAAAATTAGTAAAATCTCAGTTGAAGCAGTAATGATTGATTCTAGTAGGGTTGAGGCTATACAAAATTTGTCACTCTCTAGATCTAAAAAAGAGGTACAATCTTTTCTGGGAAAAATCAACTTTTTGAGAAGATTTGTGTCAAATTTTGCTAAGTTAGTTAAGTATATCAAAGCCATGCTAAGGAAGGATAGTGAAATCAAATGGACTGTTGAGGCCCGTGATTCTTTTGATCAAATAAAGAAAGCATTGACAGAAGCCCCGGTTCTTGTCAACCCCGACTACTCCAAGGAATTTCTTATTTTTTCTTTTGCCTCTTTTGATATAGTAGCAGCAGTCCTATTGCAGAAGAATGTTGAAGTCTTAGAGCATCCCATTGCCTTTTTCAATAGGGCATTGAGAGATGCAGAACTAAAGTATGACATTATGGACAAACACGCCTGTGCATTGGTTAAAGATCTTAAGTCCTTCAAAGTTTATGTTCTGCATTCAAGAGTTATTTCTTATGTCCCATCTACTGTTGTAAGAGAAATTATTATTTAGCTTGATATAGATGGAAAAAGAAGAAAGTGGATTGCTAAACTACTTGATTTTGATTTGGAGATTAGGCCCACAAAATTGGCAAAAGGCTAGGGTTTGGCCAAGCTTTTGGCTGAATCAAATTGCTCAGCACCGGGGGTGAATTTTATTCACTCATGTTCAGAAAATCAGTAGGCTGAGATGAATGATAGAGGCCCTCAAGTCATTTCTACATTGGAAGATTGCAGCTGGTACAAAGACATCATATTTTTTCTGCAAAATTTACATCCGCCAAGTGTTATGGAAAGAAACAAGGTGAGGGCCTTAAAACTCAAATCAATAAAGTATTGTTTTGTTGATCAAATTTTGTATTGGAAGGATCCATTAGGAGTTCTTTTGAGATGCCTAGATCCCCAAGAATCCCAAAATATTATGTCTGTTTTTCATGACAGTTTATGTGGGGGGCATCATTATTGGAGAACCATGGCATACAAGATCCTCAGAGATGGGTACTTCTGGCCCATTTTTTTCATGGATGTTTGTGCTAATATCAGGGCCTATGTTAAGTGTCATAAGTTTTCCAGAAAACAACAGCTTAAGTATTTTCCATTGAAGCCTGTGGCAGCCTCAAGACCATTCCAGCAGTGGGGCCTAGATTTTATCGGGGAAATCCATCCCGCTTCCAGTGGTCAACATAGATGGATCTTGACTGGTATAGATTACTTTACTAAATTGATCAAAGCTATTACCACAAGGAACACCTCACATATAGTGATCATTAGTTTCCTGGAAGACATCATATCAAGGTTTGGGTGTCCTGACAGAATCATCACTGATAATGCTGCATCATTCAAGGTTGAACCATTAATTCAGTTCTATAAATAGTTTGGGATTACTTTGATTCATTCCACCCCTTACTATTCACAAGGAAACAGGCTTGTAGAATCATCAAACAAAAGAATTATAAAGATTATTAAAAAGCTATTAGAGGATAACAAAAAGGCATGAGATTCGAAACTCAAATTTTCTCTATCAGCTGACAGAGTGATAGTGAAAAGATCCTTGGGACTTTCCCCTTTCCAGCTGGTATATGGAGTTGAGGCAGTTTTTCCTTCTCAACTTGCATTACCTGTGGCGAAATTCTTCCAAGATTTTCAAGGGGAGCCAAATCATATGATCAGGAGGATTCAACAGTTGGTTGAAGTGCAGCAGACTCAAGAACAACTTGTAGATAAGGAATATGATCATCAACTGAAGATTACGCAGGCATTATATAAGAAGGTGAACAAAGAGGATTTTCAACTGGGCGATCTGGTGCTCAAGTGGGATGCACCGATACAAGATAAAGGAACGAACAATAAATTTGAAGCTTTATGGGTCGGTCCTTTCAAAATCTCTAAGGTATTCTCTAATAACACTTTCAAGCTGCAGAATATGGAGGATGAAGAGGTTTTTGGTGGCCCTGTCAATAGGCGTTTTTTGAAAAAGTACTTTGCTTGAGCCTTGAGTGGCTCTTCATTTCATTGTAAATATCATTCTCTTTTTATTTTTGTTTCAATAACTGACCCCATAGCCCTAGGAGAAGGCAGCGAGTCTACTCATTCTTGGCAGCCTGCAGGGGGCATGCCATCCCCTGTGGAGAAAATGTTATCACACTAAATTGCCTTGGGTCTTTTAGTTTTTTTTTACCTTTTTTAAAGCCTTAGATTTAAAATTTTTTAAAATAATTTTTTCATCCCTTTAAATTTATGTTTGATAGGACCCCTTGGATGAATAAACTTTTGAGTCATAGCTCATGTTTTGATCCTCAATTTGATTTTTTTATCCTTGAACCCTTTTAGCTCATGGTTTATTCTTTTTTATCCCTTTCATGATTTTCCCCTAGGTCGATACCTCCCATGATCAGGCTGATGTGACACACATCTCTCCTCACTCATGACCTCACAAGCATGCCTCATTATCCTCGCTTACCAATCTAATCATATTTTTGAATTGGAAGTGTTGCCTACTCATCAGGTAGTTCTGTAGCGTCTGTCACATTTATCATACTGCCACCCCAAGTCATGATTTCCACGATCGATACCATATACCTTGTTTTCAATGCCAAAAGTTGGTTAAAGTGCCTTCAAAATATCTTGCATTTATGTTCCTTGATAACAATTTCTAATTTTGAAAACTCAATAGTGTTGCGCTATGTGAATTCTCCAGTTCTGATTAGGTGACCACATGTCAACCAAATCTTACTACTGTGCGAGATTCCAAGGCCAAATTTTCCTCATTCTCATCCTATGATTGCATTGAAGAGCTCAACAGGTGTCTACTACGTAGGTATCCATTGTTACATCCTCTGCGTATTAATCCTCACAGGAAATTTGTGATTGGGTTTTTGTTTTGCTAATTTTTCACAGCGATAAAAGATTCATCTTTGTATGATAGCCTCATCTCCTCTCTTTTTCAGACCTGTAAACCTCATGGCCCGTATATGAGTCAGATTTATATTATCTTCCTTATCCCTTGAAGTTTCAAGCTCTAGACTAGTCTATCCTCTGCATATGTGTTTCTCTACCTAGAGGTGCTGCTTAACCTCTCGTTTCTTCCCCTACCTCCTTTCATCTCGAAATTAAATGTTTTACTTAGTTGCATAGGGTTAGCCTTGCATATTTGAAATCCCATTCAAAGTCTCTCGAGAATTACCAAAATTTTTAAGAACCCTCATTCTGAGTCATGGAGACCCCTAAATCGAAGAAGGCACATAAAGGAGGCAAGATAGTTAGGAAAAAACCAATGGACATGCTTCTTTTTAATACTGAACCCATGGCAAGAGAGGCCTTTCAAAGAGTAGGGTGCCTTTTCTTCTGTCAGAACATACAAAGAGGCCATCCAGAGGTAGCAAGACAGTTTGCATTGCAGTTTGATGGTAAGAAAACTAAGGTTGGGGATTTGGAGTTTAAAGTGACTGAAGCCTCCATCTCAGCTGCAACAGGGATTCCCATTACAGGTGAAAGGTGGTTCAAAGCCATGGCTTTGAGTTCAACTTATGAAAAAGATCTCTTCAAACCTGAATATCAAGCTAATGACCTGTCCAAAAGTATGCCAAGGAGCCAATTGATTGAACAATTTGACAGAATATTGAAGATCATACATAGATATTTTACTTGTGAAGGGAGATTCAACACATTATACCAGTACCATATAAGATTGTTTCTACATTTTACTGGTAAGGTTGGATGAATATTCCTTATTACTTGTTGAGGAGTATAGGTAAGATGTCAGACAGGATACAGGACAAATATAAATATGTGGATTCTATCATTTTCCACTTTGGATTAATCAGAATGCTAGTATCTGAGGAATTGGGAAAGAAAGATATTTCATGGGAGCATTTTATGGTTACCTCTCATTTTAAGTTGGATTTAGCACCCACTCCTCCATCACAGGGGGGAATTTCTTTGTCACCTACCAGTGCTACCAAAGCAGGGACCAGTAGGAAGAGAAAGGGTAGAGCCCTTGTTCAAGTGTCAGAGGTCAACAAGTAGGTCATTGAAGTTGAGGAGGAACTTTTTCCTTCTCCACACAGAGATTTTTTACCACCTCCTCCACCAGGGTTAGAAGAGGTGCCTCCTTCTACCAAAGCTACATCTAAGAGAGGGAAGAAGATTTTCTTTTCCCCTTCTCCTCTAGCATTCAAAATTAAAGGTAAAATACCTTTCATAAGGTCATCAATTCCTAAGGAGGATTATAGAGAGCAGTCCTTACCAAAGATCCCTATTCAAAAGAAGAAGGGGAAGAATATTGAAAAGTCTGTAGAGGAGAAATTAGAAACCCTTGTACAAAAGAAGAAGGGTAAAGGTGCTAAAGGATCTTTGGAGAAGAGACATGAGACCTTTGAGAAAGGAATTGAGAAGCCTGTCGAAAGAAAACAATAATCCCTTGTACATAAAGGTAAAGGTACTAAAAGACCTTTGGAGAGAAAAGAGGAAACCCCTGTGAAACACTTCGAGGAGCCTCTGGTAAGAAATTAAGAAACCACTGTGCAGAGAAATAACGGTAAAAGTAAGGCCATTGAGAAACTTGATGAGGTGTACAAAACACTTCCCATGCAGGAGGAAGAGGAGTCTGAGGAAAATCCTATTAAGACTGAGCATGCCACCGTCCCTCCTGACAGTCAGACCTACAAAATTCTTATCAAAAAGCTTAGAGATGCAAGGAAATAAATATCTTGTCTTAAAGAAGAAGACAAGGTCCACTTGGCTCAAATGGAAGAGCTCATGGCTGGCTACAATCATACCCTTGACTTGGAAAGGTTTTCAATGAGAAAGGCTCTGCCCCTTCATAAACAATTGAAGAATATTTACAGATAGAACAGAGGATTTCGGTCTCAGAATAGGAAGTTAAAGGTAGAGCTAAAACACTTTCAAGATGAGGTATCCCAAAGGAATTTACAGGTGTTGGTTGAAGCTGTCATTGAGGATGATAAACTAGCAACTAAGGAGAGCACAACTACATAGAAGAAGCCGGTCAATGCTAGGAAAAAGAACTCTTTTGTGTCAATTGAAGATCCCCTTTCTACCAGAAAGAGTGTGAGGCTAAGTGTTAAAATGACAAAATAGATGGTAATGGTAAGCCCCATTTTTTAGAATTGTTCCTTTTTGGGAGGGTTAACTGATATGCACATACTAGCTATGCCATCTATACAGGTTTCTAGGTGTTTAGCTATATGGATTTTTAGTTTTGCTAAGTGATAGCTTCACCCAGTGGTAAAGGACATTACCTATGGTATGGTCAAGGCACCTAAGTAAAATGGTTATGTCATCATGAAATGATACACACTGCTCTGTACATATTCAAGATTGAAAGGCGCTGCGTTTTGGAAATGCTACCCAAACTTGTAAGAGATGCAACGTAAGTGACGCTACGTAATATTCCACAGAGAACATAATCGGCATATGGGTGCAACACAATGGCGCTACCCATAGGCACTACGTAATATTTGGCAGGGAGCAAGTTTACACACATGCACAACACATGGGTGCTACCTACAGGTGCTACACAATATTTCAACAGAGGACCAATGTTGGTGCATTTATGCAGCACCGTGGCACTACCTACAGGTGCTACCTTCTCTCCTTGTTCTGTTTTACGATGCACTACCCAGAGTTGCTACCCAAGGAAATTTCCAGCAAACACCAAGAATATAGGAGGACTAGGCCAATAACTTTTTTGATAAGTTGATGATGGAGAAAGTTACAGAAGTAGCAACTGACATTTTGAGGACAATTATGGGCTCCAAAGGGACAGATGGAAAAACATGAGCTGAGAAGCAAAAGAGGATCAAAGCAGTTAGAATCATGATTGGATTAGTCACCAACATTTTCCTGTTTTATAGCATAGTTTGTTATTCTAGTTGTTAGAACAAATAAATGTTTAGAGATTTTCAAGGGAAACAGGCCAACTCGTACCTCCAGCTATTGCCTCCCTTTCTTGTTATAAATAGACAGATCAATTGATTTAGTAGGTTTAGATGGTTGAGAAAGGCTCCATTTTACTTTTAATACTTTGATGAAGTGACTATCATCTGGTGATGTACTGGACTTAAGACTTTTTGGCTAATAGAAATCAGCTTCTCTTTCAGTCTATTTGCTTCTGATGCTAAATGTTCATTCTTTGAATGATTCACATGAATTATTGTGGTGATGTTATGGTGGATGTTTGATCATTATATTATCATATTTTTATTTAGCTTCTTTAGTTTCTGATATCAAGAAGATCTTGTAATTAGAAACTTTCTTCCTTAGACTTTTGTAGACCTGATGTTTGTAGCAGTCTCTACACTCCTCTCACTCAAGTCTTCCCTCTATTCATACTTACTCCCAAAATACTGATAGAGGTTAGCCAAGACCTTAATTTCTAGTGCATGTTAGCCATGTTATATGAGTTAGAACATTACCATTTGAGTCATTTTCCATTTGACCCTTTAAAACACTCTTTCATTCACATATAACTTGATGGGTATTGGGCTTGCCTTCCATGCAATATGAAGGTGACTCCTAGTGCTAATATTCTTGTAACCACAAAATGCTCCCATGAAATATCTTTCTTGCCCAATTCCTCATATACTAGCATTTTGATTAATCTAGAGTGGAAAAGGTTAGAATCCACATCTTTAGATTTTTCCTGTATCATGTCTAACATCTTACCTATACTCCTCAACAAGTAAAAAGGAATATTCATCTCAACCTTACCAGTAAAATGTAGCAACAATTTTATATGGTACTAGTATAATGTGTTGAATCTCCCTTCACAAGTAAAATATCTCTGTATGATCTTCAGTAGTCTATCAAATTGTTCAATCAATTGGCTCCTTGGCATACTTTTGGATAGCTCATTCGCTTGATATTCAAGTTTGAAGATATATTTTGCATAAGTTGAACTCAAATCCATGGATTTGAACCACCTTTCACATGTAATGGGAATCCCTATTGCAGCTTAGATGGAGGCTTCAGTCACTTCAAACTCCAAATCCCCAACCTTAGTTTTCTTACCATCAAACTGCAATGAAAACTATCTTGCTACCTCTGGATGGCCTCTCTGCATGTTCTGATAGAAGAAAAGGCACCCTACTCTTTGAAAGGCCTCTCTTTTCATGGGTTCTGTATTAAAAAGAAGCATGTCCACTGGTTCTGTCCTAACTATCTCACCTCCTTTATGCGCCTTCTTCGATTTAGGGGTCTACATGACTCAGAATGAGGGTTCTTAAAAGGTTTGGTAATGCTTAGGAGACTTTGAATGGGGTTTCAAATATGCAAGGCTGACCCTATGCAACTGAGTAAAAGGTTTAATTTTGAGATGAAAGGAGGCAAGGGAAGCAACGAGAGGTTAAGCAATGCCTCTGGGTAGCGCAACACATACACAAAGGATAGACTAGTCTAGAGATTGCAACTTGAAGGGCTAAGGCAAACAACAAAAATCTGACTCATATACGAGCCATGAGGTTTACATGTATGAAAAAGAGAGGAGATGAGGCTATCATACAAATATGAATCTTTTACCGTTGTGCAAATTTAGAAAAACAAAAACTCGATCACAAATTTCCTGTGAGGATTAATACACAGAGGAGGTAACAGTGGATACCTGCTACAAAATGGATCTTGAAAGGATCAAAAATAAAAGTTTTTGATCTTGTAGTGCTCGTCGCAAGATTTCTAGTGGCGCAAACGGATTGTAAATCCAACATCATATACTAAAGTTATCGCATTCGGAAGTTTTGAACAAACAGGTAAAAAAAGTCAACTAGTCAAAAGATACGTGGCACCTCCTCAAGATGACACATGGCAATGGAAGATATTGACACATGGAAGACCATGGATAAGACACATGGTAGGTTTAGTTGTTAACTAGACAGATGAGGGTTCAATTGTTGAATAGACAGATGAGTTGGAAGGTAATTGTATTGGTGACATGGTTGTACAGACCAATCATACAATGCCACATGGACCAAACCAATGTTGCCACATGGCACCTTGATTAGGGAAATAAGGACTAGTTCAAAAGTTAAACCTCAAAAGAGCAAGAATCTCACCCAAATTCACTAACCACCAAGTCAAGTCAACACTTGTTACAATTCTATGGAAAAATTACTATTTTTAAAATGGATATGTTAAGGAATTAAAGGTGTTAACTAAGTTTTAAATGCCACGAATATTAAAACCCATATTTTATGGCATGTAAAAAAGGGTGCTAACCATATATTACGCTGGCATTTATGTTTAGCCATTTAAAAAGGGCACTCTCCATATTTTTAGCCACGAATCATATATTATGTTGGCAAATGGGTGTTAAACCATATATTATATGGGTTTTAACCCATAAAAAATCGTGCCATATCTTTGAAGTGGATACAAAACTTAGGAAATGGTTTTTATTTAAAACCATATTCAATATTCTATGTCTTTTTAATGGGATTTAAACTCAGATTTCATGCCACAAATCAGGTCTAGCTGGCATTTGATCCTTGGACTAGTTATTTTATAAACAAAAGATTTACCAATGAACCACAAGTCGAATTTATGCAAATTAAAGCAGAACAATATTATTTATGCAGAGAAAACCAACGAACTAGGAGAACTTTGGAGGCCATTTCCGAAGGCTATACTCAGCCTTTTTCAGTGCCGTCAGTTGCATTGGATCTCTGAGGTCGAGCATAACACATTGAAATCAGAATGGAGACCATTTGATGTACTTTTCAAGCATTGAAGAATTACTAAAGAAGCCTCCCCCACTGAGACAAAGGCCCAGAGACGCAGGAAATTTTGTGTTGAACTCCGTTATCACTTCTCTTGTTATGGTTTGTTGTTCTTATTGCTTCAATTCAGATCTGTATATTGTTTTATGGCTGCTATGTTTCTTCATTAAATTCATCCTCTTTAGTTCAGCTTCATAAATGGTTAATTAACACATGCAATTAATAACTCAACCACAGTCATTAAAAGATCTTTTAGGATCCAGTGGTATCAGAGCTAGTTGACGTTTGGATTTGATTTTTGCATGTTAACTAGGGAAAAACTACAGTGTGGTGAAGGCGAGCTTGTTAAAGAGAATCCATTGATTGGATTGATAAAGAGAGATTATCATTGTGAGAAGATGGCATCAGAAGAAGGGCTTTCTCAGGATGAGAAAGAGTCCTAGAAAACTTTCCTTGCTATGTTAGAGATGGTGAAAGTTTTTCACGAGAATTACTTAGAACAGAAAAGACCAAATCTGGGTGAATCTTCAAAGGGAAAAAGTGATGAGGAAGAGTATCCTCCTTAGACTCCTCCTTCACCTCCATCATCACCTCCTTCTTTTCCTTCTTCTTCAAGTTCAAGTTCTAAATCCAATGCAAAGAAACATGTTCATAAACATAAGAATGAAATGCCTATTAAAACTTGATGTTAAATTTGAGTTGCCCATATATGATGGTGAAGTTAATGTAGAGAGACTTGACAATTGGGTCAGGCAGATGGAGTTTTACTGTAGTGTGCAATAGATCAAGGATGAGGCCACACAAATCAAGTTGGCATCTTTGAGACTTGCAGGCACGACTCTCATTTGGTGGCAAAGTAAGTTGCAAAATGGAACACAACAAGTGGGTAATGTATTTCCATCATGGCAAAGTTTCATTTATGCACTTAGAAAGAAATTCTATCCTTTGGGTTATAAAGCAAAAACACTAATTGAATGGCAAGATTTAAAACTAAGAAAAGGACAAATAGTGCAAGAGTATACATATAGATTTCGTAAAATGACATTGATGTTAGATATTCCTTTACATACACAAGAAACCCTTATGAAGTATATAGGAGGTTTACCTGCACATATTAGATACATAGTATTCATGTTTGGAACCACTAACCTTGATGAGGCTTATGTTCAAGCGACATACATTGAAGCAGGGAAAGCAGGTGTATCAGGGGAATCGTCTTCAAGGAAAGAGGACAAGAGGAAGTGTTATAACCCTAAATTGCACCATCCATGCTTACCTAGCATCAGGCCAACTCATTTCCCTTCATTGCCAAAGCCATGTTGAACACTCTTTAAAAACCTCTTAAATTAAGTAACCCGCGCCCTAACCCATTACTGGGTGTGTTGGAACGCTGGCAGACCTTCTGCTGCACGCGTTGGAACACTGGTTGACCCACTACAGCCCGCGTTTACCTAACAAAGCACAAAAATCAGGAAAGTTGCCGATGGAACGAAAAGCTTTGGGTCAGTTAATTGGAACTCCCAGCCATGCATGGCCGAGAGTTCATCCAAAACCCTAGCTCCTTCTAGCCTATAAAATAAGGGGTAGGAGTACTATTCAAAGGAGGAAAATCATAGCAAAGAAACTCTGCCCAATTGCCGAATCCATTTGGTCCCAACCCTTTAGCCTTTAATCAAGCTTTAGGAGAATTCAAGCAAAGAAGTTGGAGGACAAAGAAGAGGAGGAGTCCAGGATTAGGTTCAAGGAACGGTGGTCGATCTCTATTATCATTGTAAGTTGATTCATCTTGAGATTAATAAAGAGTACTTTTCCCGTCCCAATGCACGAGTCTTATGTGTTTTATTTGATTTATGCTTAATCTCTAACCCTCTAGTAGAACAATAGCATGTATGCGTAGTGTTTTGTCTCGATTGTAGGATCGTCTTTGGAAGGAGCAGCAGAAGCAAAGAGATAAAAGAGCAATGGAGGATCTACACCAACCGTCGATAAAAAGGTTAGTCAGTTCTTTCCATGTTTGCATGTGAAAAAGGGTTTTAGGTTTGGGGTAGAAGGTTAAAAGTAATTTCTTAAGGGTCATGATCTGCATGCAAGTTTAAGCCCTAACTTGTTAGTACGTAGGGTACAATTTCCCCACAATAGAATTGGCGACTCCGCTGGGGAAATTTACTCTTAGGGTTTCCGAATTTCATAGAGGTTCTTGGGTAGTTTAAAGGAGTAGGTTCTCTATTTCTTTGTTTGTTTTGTTTTCTGTTAGGTCAAAGCTAGTAGGGAACCTGGTTCATAATACCAGTTTTCCCTTGACTATTGCTTGACATTTATTATCGGGACACACAGAGGTACACGCGGCCTGCAGAAGGCCTGCACGTGTGTAACCCACGCCCTAACCTTCTGTAGCCTGCGTTTGAACACTTGTTGCAGAGGTTTCAGTAGCGTGTTGTTTTCAGAAAGTTAGAGAGGCAGTCTCCTCTTCCCTGTCAGAAGTTTACCTTCTCAGGGGGCTTTCTGGATCCTGTCTGGGTCTTGCTGGTTTACTGTCTTGTTTTCAGTCTGCCTTATTGT
>JZKD02S1699957.1:0-21417 GCA_000966675.3 Picea glauca | reverse complement strand
CCTAAATAGAAAGAGCCCCCATCGAGGTGACAGTGGGTGGGGAAGCTCCTGTTACGCCGGTTTCAAGCCCTGACTCAAGCCCTTGGACCTTTCCTACAAACCGTGCGATAACAAGTATAATATATTTATATATTACATTTAATTTAATCTCAATATTAATTTTTTTGTGTGTTTATATTTTTCTCTTTTGTTTATTGTCTTTTTTATTTTATTTTTTTACTTATTGTGTGGGAGGGTATTAAGGCATTTTTCATCATTCAACATGAGCAAATGCAAGGATAAATATTTTGAAGGTCTTGGACAAAAGAGCTAGAAGGACACACCACCAAGTATATCTCTCACATACGTCACATGGAATCACACATGGAAAAGACCCTTTAAGCAACGACCAATGATAAAACCCACTATTAGAGGTGAGGAATTCCACCAATGATGAAAATGGAAACCAAGGTATAACATGAATCCAAATATGTGAATAGAGGTCTTGATCGAACGCATGCGAAACCACTCAGTCAATGACCAATGATGAAATGTCACATGTTGAGCACAATGAAACCTACAAATGATGAAAATAGGCCCAGGGTTCTATGACTTTAGGTCAAACTCTCAGAGTAATGTGTCGTATTTGTTAACGCACAAACTATAGGTTGGGAAAATCGCAACCCAATCCACAAGATGATGAGAACTATGAGAATACCTACCCACTGTCACCTTAGATAGGTACTCCCCTCACTTTAGAGATGATTTAATCAAGTCAAGGGGGAATCACGGTGACCCTAGGGGGATTGAGACAAAGGATGGAGAGATGATAAGTGAAACCTATATAGGTCAATGAAAAAGATGATGGAAGAATTGAAAATGAGTCTTGTAGAAGGACACATGGTTTCCAAGTGATAGATACCTGCAAAACAATGTTATCTCTGCCCAGAATAAGACAAATAATGGATATATAATCCTTTAAACCAAGGGGAATAAGCAAGAAACCTTGATGTTCCAAATTTTCAGCAGTTACACGAATATATATCATCAACATAAAATGATAATGGTTGCAAATTTAACCATCCAAAATCTAGTACAAGATATCATAAATAAAGCTAGCAAAGACTAGTCTAACTTCCAATGATTAAAGTGAGATTTTGGTGGTGATTAGGGCTGTTTATTAGATGTTATCAACAAGTTGTTATAGCAGCCAAGTGGCTATAGAAAAAAATTCTACATAAGAAAAATCCAACCACAAAAATCAACAAGTAATCTGTAAAAAATATAGACAATGAGCAGTAGAACAATAACAGATGTTTACAAGTAAATTTCAATGGTTGGTAAGTGTGAAACAAGTAGAAGAGAGATTTTTCTGCAAACCTAATGGCTATATTTTTAAGTTTATAACAACAAAAAATTTATTGACATAAAGAGGATTCCCTTAGGTCATAAGGAATCTTATAAAACTAAGAAAACATTCCAACTTGAATGATTAGTTCCTTGCCTTGCCCTTAGATTATAAGGAAGCTTATAACACTAATACAAGATTCCAACTTCCAATAAAATAAATGGTTAGTGCCTTTCCAAATGGGTTACAGAGTCTTATTGTATTAGGTTAGGCCTACTAATTATCAAGGGTTATAAGCCCTTTTACTCCCTTGATCAAGTAACCCTAACAAGGTAAAATCTAGGAGGGTGCAAGCCCTTTTAGTCCTCTTAGCAACCTTTGCAATAGTTTTTTCAACAAACAACAATGACAAAACATGGTACAGGGTATAGTCCCTTATATTCCTCCAAGGATATATCCAATAACAACCATGGAACAAGAAATAATAACTAACAATATGCATATTTTCTTACCAATTCCAAGAGCATGCAAAGACAAACCCTAACTACCAAGCAACTTCATTACCAAAGCAAGAGAAAAATCTTCCAAGAGCTAGTGCACCACTTCACTTCAAAAGACAAGTGACAAACCATAGCATAAGAGAGAGAGAATGATTTTTCCCAAGTAGGGCGTAATTTTCAGCCAAGTATCCTCTCCAAGATGGGAGAGTTATGTCTCAAATGAAATGAGTTTGATCTGTATTTATACCAAACCTCTAAAATAACGTTTGTCCACTTAACAAGGGTAAAACAAAAAACAAGGGAGACATTTCCATTTATTTTTCCTCTTTACAAAATAATATTATTTCAACTTTAAGAATCCACATAAGAAACCCTAGAAACATGACATTGCACCCTAAAGGGTGACATTTTGGCACTTTGGAGAAGTTGTTAGGGTTGTAGGAGAAAGCGACAGGCCTCCAAAGTCCATGTGTCCTCAAGCCAAGTGTCTTCTCCACAAATTCAAGGGGTCCTCCCATAAAACATTTCCAAGTGTCCATCAATCATCATCATCACCACCAAACCCTAGCCCCCAATAAGACACAAGCCCAAAAAGTGCAATAATTTATCCTCCAAAGGAAAATGGTTGGGCTAATAGGGACTAGGGGAGATCCTCTAGGGTGTCCTCTCAAGCCTCCAAAGGCTACATCCATAATCTAAAGCGTGGGCCAAGGCATCCAACCTGTGGGATTCATGCCCTAAGGAAGCCCAAGCTAGGCTTGTTCTTCCAAAACTCTCCACAAAGCAAGCTCTTGCAAAGACAATGAATGCTCCCTCCAAGGGTCACAAATCAAACATATCATAGAAAGTAAAATAATGTCTAATATATGAGACACCTAAACATGTGCATCAAAACTACCTCATCAAATTAAAAAAGTGCTCAAAGACCTTATGCAATTTACCAAGTTTAGGTATGGGAAGGGTGTCATAAAAACCCTATTGGGTGAGCCAAAACCTTTAAGTAGGGGATGTTTCCAAAGCTAACCCCTTCAAGGTCATGTAGTGGATATGAGGTGGATGGATAGTAGACTTCATAGGTTTATGGGTTTCATGACATACACTAGCTCGTATTGTCTCATCTATGGGTGCCTTTGTAGAGGGTGTGTTACACCTTTGTTTTTTCAATGCATCATTTTTCCAAGACCACTTATTGCCATTAATTAGTTAAGGTCCAAAAGTTTGGGTGCTCCTAGTGGGTAACGTTAATCATGAAGGTAGCACCACAATGCCACTTGAAGCTAAAGGTACACATAGTTCCATATGGTAACACAAAGATTATAACACACTTGTGTAAGTCTTTTAGCAAGCGAGACATTTATTCATGTGAATTATTCTTGCAGGTCTTCAATTCAAGAGAAATAGTTCATCATTCTCATGACCTGTTTGGGAAAGCATTTGGAAGGTTATGATTTTAGATTTAAATTTTTTCCAGCCCAAATCCTTCTATGCCTTCAACCCCTTCTTCCCATGAAATGAGGTACATGTCCTTCTTGGGTCAATAAGGCTAGAAAACCTAGAAGAGGGTGATGTGGTAGGGGAACAAGAGATGGAAAGTGGTAAGTATGGCTGAGAATGGTACGATGACCCCTCAAGAGACCCCCAGTCACACCCTTTCCCCAAATGTTGTCCACTTACTAGGAAATCGATGACACTCACCAAGGTAACACAGGGTTAGAAGAATAATATCTAAGAAGATGTTCTATAATCAAAAGAATCTTCAATACAACATATTCAAATGCCTCAATATTAGGGTGATACTTACCACAATACCTGACTTGTACCTCATGGAGAAAGACCAAATGTCTTCCGGAAGCAAGCTCGTGTGGTGAATGCCATGGTGATGGATCTAGAAGAATGGTGGTGAAGTGGGTCTCCAACTGTGCAAGTGGACATTACCGGTCAATCTGTCTCTTGGAACTCCATGTCTGCAACCTGAGGGCCTTGAGACATGATCTCCTTAGTCATCCCTAAAATTTGGGGATGAAATCTGTCTCATACTTAGGGACATGTGCTCACCGTAGAGTGCATGAGAACCTCAATATCTTCTGGAGAGACCTGTGCCTACACAGACCGAGACAATTTTTTTTATTGTAGGATGGATCACTCATCCTTCATTGATTCAGGTGGATATTGGTGGCGACCCACCTATTCCAACTGGATCCTCTTTTCAGTTTTTAGTACAACACGTTCTTCTGTACTTATTTGTAATTGTGGGTTCTACACTTTCGAGGATGTATGAAGCCCTACACATCTTCCAGGTGGATATTGGTGGCCTCCCACCTAATCCAATTGAGCTATTTTGTATGTTTTCATGTCAACACATCTTGTTGTAATTCCAGGGCCGTTTTGGGGCCCTAAACATTGTTTTTTTGGCTCGCCACACTCAAACTGTAGACAGAGTTAGAGTTTGATGGCATAATGCATAGTTATTGAAAATACCTTTCCAACATGCACCTAAAACGAAGATCGTATGCAAAAGTTACGACCCCTGGAAGTTAATGTCCTAACTTACCCAAATGAGGCCCACATGACTTTTGGCATTTCATCTCCTAGGGTTACGTTTTTGAATGTCTAGGGTTTTGGCATTCATGTTTATCATAAAAAGGATTTCGGAGCCTCATTGTAATCATCTTCTTGCGAATGAGCGTAGAGGTCACATATCTTCTCAGAGATAAAGCTGCCACCATTCTAGCGAATCTTGCACTCTGTATTTTTACAATGTCTTTACAATTCTTTCATTAATAGAAATCAAGTATTGATGTAGTTCTCTGTTTCTGGAAATTTTCATGAGTATTTCATTATAATATCTCTACTTTCATTTCATTCCAAAAATAATCCAGTTCATTCGTCCATATAATAAAATCCAAAAACTTCAAAATTGAAAACTAATCTAGAAAATAAATATTTGCACTTTTTCAAAAATTTCCAAACTAATTATGTAATATGATGAAAGAAATATGCAAGTTGTTAGCGATAAAAAATGCACTGGTATTTTTGAGTGTTTTCTCCATAAGCTCATTTCTAAATTTTTAGAAGAACTATCTATACCTCCAATTCCCAATTTTAGAAAGTGTTGGCACTGGTGAAACTGGTATTTTTGAGAATGTCCTCATTATTCGCCACTTGATTTATCGTTCCCCTAGGTATTTGGCTAGTATCATACTCATTCTCCATGTCAATTTTTCATCAAGCCTTAGAATAATGCCTTATTAATCTCTTTTTCTTTGATACTATGCCTCTCAACTTGAAATACAAAGACACACATAAAATTTATTTCCTAGCTTTTATGTTTTGAAATAAAATATATATTTTATAATCCCAAAAGAGTTCATTTGTATTTCTTTATAAAATCCAAAAAATGGTGTGCGCTTGTGTATTTTAATCCCAAGTCTAAGCCATAACAGTCTGAGCCATATCACAATCAAGTCAGTCAAAGTCTACCAATCTACATGTCAAGCACAGTCAAGTCATAAGCCAACACACAAGTCACTAAAGACACACAAGTGCCAAACCCGATTCCATTCACTTATATCATCAAGCTAGTTATTATTATTATTTTCCAAGATTGCAAGTGCCAAAAGATCATGCAGGGTATTTAGGTGAGTAGGGTTTTAGGAATATAGTTTCATTTGCATCAACGATAGGTGTAAAATCGATGTCTGAAAGAGTGGTAATATGGTGCATACATTGAGCTGCCAAATGCCCAATTAAGATTGCAGGTACCAAGAGATTGTGCAGATGACATTTTTGATATCCAGTTGCTTGTAAATTTTAAGGGTGATAAATAAAACCTATCGACTCTTCATATGGGAAAAAGAAGAACGTTCTAGAGATAGTCAATTGTAAAATAGCTTCCAAAGTTCACAAGACAAATTTATATGCCACGTAGCACATTAAAGACACATACCCAGCCACGAGTTAGCAACAAGTCAACACATACAAACTGCCATGTGCCGAGGTGAAGATGTGTTGTGCATTTTTTCTAAAGATGAAGGTGGTTCAAGCATCAAATTGAAAGCTACAGGTTTCAAAAGAACATGCAGGAGTTTTTCATTCTTCAAATGAACAACGCATTTCAAACGACAACCCTAATAATTGATACACTTAGAATGTCACATGCCATCAGGAGGCATACAAACAAGGAATAGACTATTTGGTGGAGAGAAGGCAGCCTTGTTCTTTCATGTGAAACATCTCGCTCCACATTGCAGAAAGTGCCCAAATCTCGTGGCTCTTGAAGTGGAGTGGAGCTATTTTGACTAATCGAGATTATTGTTGTCTCAATGCCCAACTAATTATATGCAGTGCGAATGTATGAATTTCAACACCCACATTGCCAAATTAAGTGGGGTATATAACTGTCAGGACTAACAATACATTTTTTGTTGTAATCATCCATTAACAAGGTTTTACGCCATGGGCTTGTAGGAGGAAGAAGATCTATGATATCTATATTCATCAGGGCTAGGCAGCCAAGATCCAGATTTGTGGCAATATATATTGGGTTTTGGTACATTTTATTTTAGAAGATCTAGGTGGCTAGCTCAGTCTTCTTATTCAATATGGATCGGTTATCTTCTGGAAATATTCTTCCAGATTCATTTCAGAGAAATGGCATGACCAAACAACTTGCATTGGTATGGAGGTGATAATAGAGGCTGAGGTGGTTACAGTGGAGATTGAAACAGAGATGGATATGGTGGAGATAGAAAATAGCCCAAGTGTCGAATCATCCAAGAAATAAGTTTAGCAACAAGGATTTTCTTTTTGGCCAACTCAGGATTTTCACTAGCACAAGAAACGTATTTACAACCAATCAGTCATTGAAAAGCATAGCTTCAATGTCTAACTAGCAGATTTCAAGGCAGAAGAGCCGGTGAAACTGCAGAGAGCAAATTTTGAGGAGTTTGAGCTCGAACAAAGAGAGTTTTGGGTATTTAAAGGATAAAGTGGCATCAAATAATTAATCACCAAATTATGAAATATTTGGTTTCAAGATTTTGTGGAGATATACGAGGTAGATGCTCACATGGTCAGCTAAGACCCTGCTCACAGTTGGTGAAATATTTCAGCTACTAAAGACACATGTCATCACATCAGAGACACATCAGAAGAACATCAATGATAAAAACCAGATGTCAAAGACCTTTTTGAAGATAGTTCGATCCATAAGTAACTAGATTTGGTTTAGCTTATGGTACTCAGTTTGTATTCTTTTTTTTTTATAATTAGAAATTCAGATCCAATTGTTCAGGATCTGAGACTTGTTGTAAAAGGTTATAAATTCCTATCATTTTGATAGAGGAAGGGTTCAATTTCAGATATAGGAACTATACCTTTGTAACATACTTTTCATATGATAATACAGATCACAAGTTTCTCTCTCTATTAATGTCAGATTTCCACCCTTCTTCTGTACTCTTATTCAAGTTGTTTTAACTACAAAATGACTGTCATCTCATTAGTCAGTTCATAACTTGATTAATAGTTTCTTACATTTCTTATTAAACCCATCATTGTGTATCTGGTTTATAATCACTTTCTTCTTCACCCACTTAAAGCTATTATCTGATTATTGATCCTTGAGGGCATTGGTTTATTTGATTATTCATTTCGACTGTCTGGATACCATATTGTAGTTGAGTTATCCCATTGATCCACACATACAAAAACACAAAAAGAAGTTTACTTTAAGTTACCAAACATCTTTGACTTACAACCTCAAAGAGTTTCTTGGAGTGATAACAAATTGGCACCGTTGCTGGGGAAAGAAGACCGAAGTTGAAGATAACTTCCCTAGGAGATGACACAGAGATGATCCATTGAGGATAGACAAGGATCAGACATCAGAATCGGTTGTAATCATTTATCTGGCGAATCCATGAAGGATGGATTTGTTGGCGATTCCATTGGTATATAAATGAACCAGATCTTAGCAAAGAGGTATGCATTCTGTGATTTTTCAAGTATTTCTGGTTACCCTCATCCAGTTCCTAGTAAAGATGAATGGGAAAGAAGTATTCCCAGATTTCGAGGAGAAGAATGGGAAGTACCAGCTAAACACCTGCTGGATTTTCATGACTTTATCAATCGACTTGAAATTATACATTAAGATGTTCAAATTAATCTTTTTAGGCAATCATTAAAGGGATTTGCTCTTAACTGGTGCCGGTCTCTTCCAAATGAAAGTATCAATTCTTTGGAAAATTTTCATGTTGCCTTCCATTTGTTTTTCAAAACAAAGTTTTCAGCTAACCTTATTTATCCAAAATGTTGTCATGAATTTAGTGTGTTGAATAAAGATTCAGATAATTATGAAGACTTTGCTACAACAAAAGATATTTCTCACCATGATCAAGAGAGCAGTGATCCACATTATGATAACCATAGTGATTCTTTTGTCATTGTATCAAATGCATTTATTGACTTAGGTTATCATGAAGATGAGATTGTGCCCTTTGAAAACCCCAAAGATGATTATCAGATTGACACATTAGCAGGTGACAGTTTCAGATCTGCAGTAGATTCTAAGGGAAACCCTCAATTTTTTGATTTGCAGACAAGGGTTGATTTCAACAGATATGAGGAGGAAGGTGAGAAGAAGAAAGTTTCAAATCAACAGTTGATCTTGTATTTTCATTTGACATAGGTTGAGCAATCTACTTCCAACACTGAGATCAGTGAAGGCATCGAGCAGCGGGTTTTCAGCTTTCAATTGGAACAACAACATAAAGAGGTATTTCTTTGTGGATTTGATGAACCTATTGTTGACTATTTGCAATCTATGAGAAGCATATGTGTTAAAGTATTTTTGTCAGATGAAAGTTGGCATTATCATCTGTTCCAACTACTTTTCTATTGGCTATGCATTCCATTATTTTTTGGGTCAAGATCAAGAACAGGTTCAGTAAATCAGTTTCTGATATGGCTTCATTGATAGCATGAGTTTACTTGATTGAGCATCGGTACAATGGTTAGAGTAGGAGTAGATAAGAAAATAAGCTCTTCATCTGAGCAAGTAAATTTTTCAGTTTTTGGTTGTTGAATAAGAGCAGGCTATAGGTAGGCTACAATTTTGTAGAGATTAGTTGTACAGTCCAGAGGACTCCATACCCAATGCTAAAGGTGACTGGAACTACTAGGTTCTTGGAAACCTCGCAAGGAGGTCTCCATCCCAGTTGGAGCCAAATGTTAGCGATAAAAAATGCACTGGTATTTTTGAGTGTTTTCTCCATAAGCTCATTTCTAAATTTTTAGAAGAACTATTTATACCTCCAATTCCCAATTTTAGAAAGTGTTGGCGCTGGTGAAACTGGTATTTTTGAGAATGTCCTCATTATTCGCCACTTGATTTATCATTCCCCTAGGTATTTGGCTAGTATCATACTCATTCTCCATGTCAATTTTTCATCAAGACTTAGAATAATGCCTTATTAATCTCTTTTTCTTTGATACTATGCCTCTCAACTTGAAATACAAAGACACACATAAAAGTTATTTCCTAGCTTTTATGTTTTGAAATAAAATATATATTTTATATTCCCAAAAGAGTTCATTTGTATTTCTTTATAAACTCCAAAAAATGGTGCGTGCTTGTGTATTTTAATCCCAAGTCTAAGCCATAACATTCTGAGCCATATCACAATCAAGTCAGTCAAAGTATACCAATCTACATGTCAATCACAATCAACTCATAAGCCAACACACAAGTCACTAAATCCACGCAAGTGCCAAACCCGATTCCATTCACTTGTATCATCAAGCTAGTTATTATTATTATTTTCCAAGATTGCAAGTGCCAAAAGATCATGCAGGGTATTCAAGTGAGCAGGGTTTTAGGAATACAGTTTCATTTGCATCAACGACAGGTGTAAAATTGGTGTCTGAAAGAGTGGTAATATGGCACATACATTGAGCTTCCAGATGCCCAATTAAGATTGCATGTACCAAGAGATTGTGCAGATGGCGTTTTTGATATCCAGTTGCTTGTAAATTTTAAGGGTGACAAAGAAAACCTATCGAATCTTCATATGGGCAAAAGAAGAACGTTCTGGATATAGTCAATTGTAAAAGAGCTTCCAAATTTCACAAGCCAAATTTATATGCCACGCAACACATTAAAGCCACATACCTAGCCACGAGTCAGCAACAAGTCAACACATACAAACTGCCATGTGCCGAGGTGAAGATGTGTTGTGCAGTTGTTCTAAAGATGAAGGTGGCTCATGCATCAAATTGAAAGCTACAGGTTTCAAAAGAACACACAAGAGTTTTGCGTTCTTCAAATGAACAATGCATTTCAAACGACAACCCTAATAATTGATACACTTAGAATGTCACATGCCATCAGGAGGCATAAAGACAAGGAATAGACTATTTGGTGGAGAGAAGGCGGCCTTATTCTTGCATGTGAAACAACTCGCTCCACATTGCAGAAAGTGCCCATATCTCATGTCTCCTGAAGTGGAGTGGAGCTATTTTTACTGATCGGGATTATTGTTGTCTTAATGCCCAACTAATTATATGCAGTGCGAATGTATGAATTTCAACACCCACATTGCCAAATTAAGTGGGGTGTATAACTTTCAGACCTAACAATACATTTCTTGTTGTAATCATCCATTAACAAGGTTTTAAGCCATGGGCTTGTAGGAGGAAGAAGATCTCTGATATCTATATTCATTAGGGCTAGGCAGCCAAGATCCAGATTTGTGGCAATATATATTGGGTTTTGGTACATTTTATTTCAGAAGATCTAGGTGGATGGCTCGGTCTTCTGATTCAATATGGATCGATTATCTTCTGGAAATATTCTTCCAGATTCATTTCAGGGAAATGACATGACCTAACAACTTGCATTGATATGGAGGTGATAATAGAGGCTGAGGTGGTTACGGTGGAGACCGAAACAAAGATGGATATGGTGGAGACAACAAATATCCTAAGTGTTGAATCATCCAAGAAATAAGTTTAGTTTTGACCAGCAAGGATTTTCTTTTTGGTCAACTTAGGCTTTTCACCGGCACATAAAACGTATTTACAACCAGTCAGTTGTTGAAAAGAAGAGCTTCAACGACTAACTAGCAGATTTCAAGGTGGAAGAGCCGATGAAATCGCAGAGAGAAAATTTTGAGGAGTTTGAGCTCAAACAGAGCCATTTTTGGGTGATTTAAAGGATAAGGTGGCATCAAATAATTAATCACCAAATTATAAAATATTTGGTTTCAAGATTTTGTGGAGATATATGAGGTAGATGCTCACATGGTCAGCTAAGACCTTGCTCACAGCTGGTGAAATATTTCAGCTACTGAAGACATGTGTCATCACATCAGAGACACATCAGAAGCACATCAATGATAAAAACCAGATGTCAAAGACCTTTTTGAAGATAGTTTGATCCATAAGTAACTAGATTTGGTTTAGCTTATGGTATTCAGTTTGTACTTTTTTTTTTTTTTATAATTAGAAATTCAGATCCAGTTTTTTAGGATCTGAGACTTGTTGTAAAAGGTTATAAATGCCTATCATTTTTATAGAAGAAGGGTTCGATTTTGGATATAGGAACTATACCTTTGTAACGGAATTTTCATATGATAATACAGATCACAACTTTTTCTCTCTATTAATGTCATATTTCCACCCTTCTTCTGTACTCTTATTCAAGTTGTTTTAACTGCAAAATGATTGTCATCTCATTAGTCAGTTCATAACTTGATCAATAGTTTCTTACATTGCTTATTAAACCCATCATTGTGTATCTGGTTTATAAGCATTGTCTTCTTCACCCACTTAAAGCTATTATTTGATTATTGATCCTTGATGGCATTGGTTTATTTGTATTCATTTTGACTATCTGTATACCATATTGTAGTTGAGTTATCCCAATGATCCACAGATACAAAAACACAAAAACAAGTTTAATTTAAGTTACCAAGCATCTTTGACTTACAACCTCAAAGAGTTTCTTGGAGTGATAACACAAGTAGAGAAAAATGAAACATGAAATGTAGCTAAACTACCATGAGCAAGAAAGATGCAAAAGCATGGGAAACAAATATGGCCTACCTACTTACCTGGGGCCAGTGGCCCATGGAGATCGGGTCTCATCGGATGTCAGGTGAAATTGTATACTTGATGCAATGATTTGATCAATATATTACCCAAGTGTCTCCCCATGTGCTTAGTTATAAAAAAATATGAAGGAAAAGTTAAGCACATAATAATCATGGACATGAAGAAACATATAATCAATCATAGGAGGCAACTCATAGAGATGGGTGGGCGGGAGGAAATCCCGCTGGAAAGAATATACATAAGCCTGATCAATCCATCTCTAAACGAGACTATCACATGTAGACGAAGACTCATCTCCATCCCTGTTAGCATGATCACTGCTTCCTGAAGACTGAGAAGATATGAGAGATCCCAAGAAGACCCCATGATTTCCTTGAGAAGAATAAATGAGGTAAGGGATATGATTAGGTCTAGAGAAACAAAAAAATTTCCTCTTCATCTGCAAATCCTTGTAAAAATACCCAAGATGAAAATACTTTGCATCCCCAAAATGATGTGTGTCAAAACTCCCAAGGGATGACTGGAAATCACTCTGAATATGTTGCGACAAGTCATCCTCACATGGACAGAACAAGTCCGTCACCATATCAACATCAGGATGCCAAAAATATGAATTATATACGCATGAAGACCAATCCTTCGAAGATGAAAAATCAAACTCTTTTGCTTGAGAGCTACCTTCAACATCGTAAATAAGATCTTCATCAAAAGTGATGCAACCCACACCCCATCCGTGTCTCCCAACATGTATTAAATCATAAATATGTTGATCAACCATGTTAGAAGGGTTGTCCACAAGATCATCCGTGTCACTTATGCTGATAATTTCTTCATATTCATGTGTAGGAGGAAGGTGAGGCATGACAACTTCACCTTCATCAAGCGAGATAATGGACACTGATGTCTCATCTATGTCTTCATCATTGAGATCATTTTGACAATGGATCTATTCTCCCAACACTTCTTCTACAGTGGGTGGATGATACTCTTCTTCAGTTTTACATTCCTCACTTATTGTCTCGTCATCCACCAAAAAACCTTCTATGTAAAGAGAATTTTTGAGCTCTTGGAAAGTATCTTGGAAATTCTGAGTAGTTGGTCGACAATGCTTGAAAAATTCTTCAATGAACTTTGTAGAAGATGGAATACTTTTCGGATTGCATGAGTGTGCAAGCCTCCTCCTTTGACTTGATTCCACAGAAGATACAAAAATTTTCATCATAACATATTCATGCAACACATTTAAACTTGAACCATACTTCATATAATTCACAACATGGGTGACTGTTAGAGCTGGATCACCATTAAATTTAGGGAAACTTTCCCTCCACTCCGTAGAGAAATGATTTGGATATCCAAGGATATTTTGAACATCAATAGAAGGGTACACCTTATGGAATGCCCATGGTAAGTCATATGATGCCATAGTTCCATTACTTAGGGTAATACCCCAATGGAGTCGCCAGATGAACTTTATGAAAAGCTATGAAAAATGGAAAAGGGAACTTCCCTTAAAAGGAGTCACCAGACAAACTTATGGGAAAAGGATTTAGAATCAAATCTTGCTAAAGTGTCATTAGGGCACAAAAGAGGATTCAAAATCCTCCCCAACAACAATGCCAAAATGTTAACGCACAAACTGTAGGTTGGGAAAAGACCGACCCAATCCACAAGATGGCGAGAACTATGGGAATACCTACCCACTGTCACCTTAGACAGGTACTCACCTCACTTTATAGATGATGTAATCACATCAAGGGGGGAATCTTAGTGGCCCTAGGGGGATTGAGATGGAGGATGGAGAGATGATAAGTGAAACTCCTATAGTTCAATGATAGAGATGATGGAAAAATTGAAAATGACTCTTGTAGAAGGACACATGGTTGCAAATTGATACATACCTGCAAAACAATGTCAGCCCTACCCAAAACAAGAAAAATAATGGATATATAAGCCTTTAAACCAAGGGGAGAAAGAAAGAGACATTGTTGTCCCAAATTTGCAGAATTTATAGAAATATATATCAGCAACATAAAATGATAATGGATTCAAATTTAACCATCCAAAATCTAGTACAAGATATCAAAAATAAAGCTAGCAAAGACTAGTCTAACTTCCAATGATTAAAGTGAGATTTTGGTGGTGATCAGGGTTGTTTATTAGATGTTATCAGAAATTTTTTATAGCATCCGAGTGGCTGTAGAAAAAAATTTCTACAACAGAAAAATACAACCACAAAAATCAATAAGTAATTTGTCAAAAAGATAGACAATGAGCAGTAGAACAATAATAGACGTTTACAAGTAAATTTCAGTGGTTGGTAAGTGTGCAACAAGTAAAATAGAAATTTTTTTGCGGCCCTAATGGCTGTATATTTAAGTTTATAACAACATAAAATTTATTTGCCTAAAGAGGATGCCCTTAGGTCATAAGGAAGCTTATAACACTAAGAAAATATTTCAACTTGAACAAATTCAATATCTTGAAAAATCACACATTCCAATGCATGCATTTTATTTCTTCAATGCAATAAATGATTAGTGCCTTGCAAAATGGGTTATGGAGTCTTCTTGTATTAGGTTAGGCCTACTACTTCTCAAGGGCTGTAATTCCTTTTACTCCCTTGAGCAAGTAACCCTAACAAGGTAAAATCTAGGAGAGTGTAAGCCCTTTTACTCCTCCTAGCAACCTTTGCAATAGATTTTTCAACAAACAACAATGATAAAACTTGGTGGAGGGTATATTCCCTTATATTCCTCTAAGGATATAGCTAATAAAAATGATGGAAAAAGAAAGAAGAACTAACAATATGCATATTTTCTTACCAATTCCAAGAGCACGCAAAGACAAACCCTATTTACCAAGCAACTTCATCACCAAAGCAATAGAAAAAGCCTCCAAGAGATAGCGCACAACTTTACTCCATAAGGCAAGTGACAAACCATATCATAAATGAGAGAGAGAATGAATTTTCCCAAGTAGGGCGCAAATTTCAGCTAAGTATCCTCTCCAATGGAGAGTTATGTCTCAAATGAAATGAGTTTGATATTTATTTATACCAAACCTCTAAAATGTTTTTCCACTTAACAAGGGTAAAACAAAAAATAAGGGAGATGTTTCCCTTTATTTTCCCCCTTTACATAATAATATTATTTTAACTTTAAGAATGCACATAAGAAACCCTAGAAACATGATGTCACATCCTAAAGGGTGACGTTTTGGCACTTTGGAGAAGTCGTTGGGGTTGTCGGAGAAAGCACTAGGAATCCAAAGGCCACGTGTCCTCAAGCCAAGTGTCTCCTCCACAAATGAAAGGGGTCCTCTCATACAAAAGTGTCAAGTGTCCATCAATCATCATCATTGTTGGGTCTTTTAATCACCTTCCTAATTTCTCAAGAACATAGTTAGAAAAAATGTGCATTTAATTATCAATCTGGGGCTCGTATGGAACTTGCGAACTGTCATGCATTGTAGATGCATGGACAACTATTATTTATATGTGTTGTAGTCATAGTATTAATGATTACATTTGTGGTCGGAGTATATAAAATTCTCAAGCTATGGAAAGGTTCTATAGAAATACACATTTGCACACATTGCAGAAATGAAAGCATACTAACAGGAAAGTAAATCACTCAAGAAGTGGTGGGATTCTAATCCCCCTGCTTTCAACCACCTACGTGGATTGGTAAGTGGTGGATTGTGCCAATCCACTACTCTCAACCACCTATGGGGATTGGTAAGTGGTGGATTGTGCTAGTCCCCTGCTCTCAACCACCTACAAGGATTGGCTAGAAACACACAACACACCAGGAGATCTAATTTAAATCACTCTTGCAGGAAATTAAATCGCACTCACAAAAAAGAAACACACAAGCTGCATAGGTATCAAGACTATGAATCAATTGTCTCCTAAAGAAACCCCAACTATGTGCAGTAAAATTGATTACATAATTGAAATTCTAAATTACTTTTGCAGAAATTGAAGTTCACACCACACTTGCTGAAAATAAATCACACACACTAAAAGGAAATTGATTAACTACTTGCTGGAAAAGAAATTAACTAAGTCCTTGAAATTAGAGCCTAATCCTTTCCAGATGATCTATGTCATTACCCAGACTAACAAATATAGTCATTGCATTAAGAACAATTATTCAACAACATATAATAATGCAACCCAATCTAGAATGCATTTATTAGAAACAAACGAATAAATGAAATCCAATGTGAATACTCAATTGCATAAGTAAACACAACCTCACATGATTAATCTAATTGCATGAACAAATTGAATTAAGAAACTTGTTACGGAATAAAATAAAATAAATCCTACATGAATTCATAATGAAATTACACAACAACAAATGAAGGCAACCATCTAAGCTACATAACACTCTATTCTATTGGAGTGGGCCCTGCCTCCATAGAATAGAGTGTTGATGTTATTCTACATCAAAAATCCCAACATGAATTGATTAAATTAATTAAGTTAATCAAAAGAAATCAATCCAATAAAATTATGCAAGAAATAAATCAATTGAATTAATTAAAATCTAATTAGAACAAATCAATATTTTACAAATATGTGAAGGAAATAAATCAAATGAACTAATTCAATCAAACACCACGAAAATTATAAAACAACAATTAAGATAAAAACTCATTGAATTATTCCATTGCTATTTGGACATTGCTCTAAGAGTCCTTTCCAAATAATGGAGAGAATGCTCTCTTTTATACATAAATTCAATGGAAACTAGAAATAACAAATATCTAAATAAATCCACTTATGAATTTAATAAATCCATAGTGGTTACAATAATTTCCTAAATAGTGAATAGTTTCCACAATCCTTGCTAACAATTAGCAATTAATAAATAACTTTCAAGATCTTTTGCTAACAATTAACAAATAATAAATAACTCCAAGATATTTTTTCCAAGAATTCCAAGATCTTTTGCTAACAATTAGCAAAGAATAAATAACTCCAATATGTTTTGCACAAGAATTCCAAGATTCTTGGTCAACCACTCAAACCAATATTTTTTCTTGGAATTGCAAAATTATCTCCATATCTTTGATTTTCTTGCACTGATATTATTGTTGCATAAATGAGAAATATGTGAAATCAATGCTCATGGCTCCGATGGATCAAGGCTTCTAGTGTTGGCTCACAGTTGTGACGACTCAAGGTTCCTTGGGTGAGTTGCATCATGGGAGTTGCGACACTGTTCAAAGTTGCAGTATGAGAGTTGCGACATTGTTCAGAGTTGCAACAAATCATGAAAACTTGATTTCTCAAAAAGTACAATATGGGTTGTTGAGATATTTTGAGGAAAGACTTATATTGACTTAATAATGCCTCATATGAAAAATCTCAAGGACCCACTTCATAGATATTTATTTATAGGAGTAAAAATAATGATGACGTGGGAGTAACAACAAACAAGAGTTTCAACAAATCATGAAAACTTGATTTCTCAAAAAGTACAATCTCAGTTGTTGAGATATTTAGAGGATAGTAATATTTTGACTCAATAAATCCTCGTGCAATAAATATTAAGAACCCACATCGTGAATCTTCAGTTGTTGGAGTAACAACAGTGACAACTGGTTATGTAACAATCACAAACTAAACCATATTTTCAAATATAAGTTCATATTATGTTACCTCTATAATATTTAACCATAATTCATATCAAATACTAAAGAAATGCAATGGAAAACAACTTGGTTCTAAATCCCGCATATAAGCATTAAAATGGATTAATAAGAATTAATACGAGGTTATGGGTAATCAATAAGGGACTAAAAATAGGGAAAGAGGATGTAAAAGGATGACAATTCCATGGCCCAACAATCATCACCAACAAACCCTATCCCCCAATAAGACACAAGCCCAAAAAGTGCAACAATTTACCCTCCAAACACAAATCATTGGGCTTATAGGGGCTAGGTGAGATCCTCTAGGGTGCCCTCTCAAGCCTCCAAAGGCTACATCCATCATCTGAAGCATGGGCCAAGGCATCCAACCTTTGGGCTTCATGCCCCAAGGAAGCCCAAGCTAGGCTTGTTCTTCCAAAACTATCCACCAATCAAGATCCTACAAAGACAATGAATGCGCCCTCCAAGGGTCTCAAGTCAAACATATCATATCAAGTAAAATCGTTGTCTAATACATGAGCCACCTAAACATGTGCATCAAAACTACCTCATCAAATTAAACAAGTGCTCAAAGGCCATATGCAATTTACCAAGTTTAGGTATGGGAGGGGTGTCATAAACACCCTATTGGGTGAGCCAAAACTCTCAAGTAGGAGATGCTTCCAAAGGTAACCCTTTCAAGGTAATGTAGTGGATTTGAGGTGGATGAGGATTAGACTTCATAGGTTTGTGGGTTTTATGACATACAAGGGATCGTATTGTCTCATCTATGGGTGCCTTTATAGAGGGTGTATTGCACCTTCATTTTCAATGCATCCTTTTTCCAAGCCCACTTATTTCCATTAATTAGTTAAGGTACAAACATTTGGGTGCTCCTAGTGGGTAACGTTAAGCTTGAAGTCAACACCACAATGCCACTTGAAGCTTGAGGTACACATAGTTCCATATGGGTAACACAAAGCTTTTAACACACTTGTGTATGTCTTTTAGCAAGTGAGACATTTATTTATGTGAATTCTTTCAGGTCTTCAATTCAAGAGAAAAAGTTCATCATTCTCAAGACCTATTTGGGCGAGCATATGGAAAGTCATGATTCTGGATTTTAACTTTTTCCAGCCCAAATCCCTCTAGGCCTTCAACCCCTTCTTCCCATGAAATGAGGTACATGCCCTTCTTGGGTCAATAAGGCTAGAAAACCTAGAAGAGGGTGATGTGGTAAGGGAGAAAGAGATGGAAACTGGTAAGTATGGTTGTGAATGGTATGATGACCCCTCAAGAGACCCCCAGTCACACCCTTTCCCCAAAATTTGGCCACTTACTAGGAAATCAATTACACTCACCAAGGTGAAATAGGGTCAGAAGCATAATGGCTAAGTAGGCATTCTATAATCAAAAGAAACTTCAATACAACATATTAAAATGCCTCAAATATTAGAGTGATACTTACCACAATACCTGACTTGTACCTCATGGAGCAATACCCAATGTCTTCCAGAAGCAAGCTGATGTGGTGAATGCCATGGTGATGGATCCAAAAGCGTGGTGGTGAAGTGTGTCTTCAAATGTGCAAGTGGACATCACCAATCAATCTATCTCTCAATAATCCACGTCTGCAACCTGAGGGCCTTGAGACACAATCTCCTTTGTCATCCCTAAATTTTGGGGATAACAATATTCAATAATATATGACTCAAACGCGAGAAGTCAATGAGGACCTTCCACAATGGAATGAATGAAGGATGAAGATATTGAAACTATTGAAAACAACTTGACAACTAGAAAGGCAGACATGAATAGTCATAGAATATGAGGAATGACTGAAATAGACTAAAACTTCCCTTGAACATAAGCAATGCATAGTTGTGACTTAGGAATATTTTGACACAAAGTGGAACAATGATATAAGTTTGTGATGTAGGAGGGATCAATAAAATATCCATAGTGACTGGAAGAGTAACTAGCTGGAGGAGTAATGAAACATAAAAATAAAGGTTCGGCTTCCTAAGGTCATACTAAAACCCAACTTGCTAAGAAGACAATTCAAAACTTGGTGCTTTGTTCAAGGGAAAAATGACTCAAGGTAATTACTAGCAAAATAAAGATATTTATTCTCCCCCCTTCTCTCTCCTTTTTATCATATTTGATTTTTTGTTTCTTTTTCATATTATTAAAGCCTAAAAATGAATAAAATAATGCTAGAATATAGTGGAGGAAACGAGTGTCATGGGGCAAGAAAACTAATTCCAAGCATCTGGAACATACCTATGCAAAATGTAGGAAGGCATGTAGGATATGGAGACTCATCAAGGTGTTTTCTCTAAGGATAGTGTTTCGAGGTGCAGAGGAAAGAAATGTAAAGGTAAGTATTTGAAGAGAATGTGTAAGAAACAACAAGTGAATTGAGGTGGGAATTAGGCTCAAAATCACAAGTAGCAATATGTAATGCAACGATACAACTCAAAATGAAAAATGAGAGCCCATTAGGTAATGGATAGAAATATATTTAGAAAAAGTCATGTGGATTCAATGCAAATTCATGGTGGGGATAAAGGGCTCCCAAGCCTATGAAAAACTTCAGCATGGGTGCCAAAATGGAAAACATGGCTCTAACTAAGGCACCCATGATCAGAAGGTTCTACCATGTAAATTACGACACTTTTGAAAGACAAGAAAGGTTCTATGTCACAACTCAGTGGGGTCGATCCTAAGGCTGAAATGGAACAAGAAATTGATAATGCACAAATGAAAGGAAGAAAAACTAACCTATATTCTAGTTTCAAGGCCATTCCTTGTTAGAACAGATCAGTGTGGACCAATGTGATGAAAAAACACCAAAAAAATGTCTCCAAAGTCCTATATATATGACCAACAACACTCATCTAGAAGTTAATAAATCCAATATACAAACCTCTGATAACAACTTGTGCTCTAGAATACAAAAGTTGAAAACAACAAAAGTTAAAAGTACAATATGATACAAAGAACTGCACAACCTTGCGGCTTATGCATAATACTTGTTTATCTAGAGCCCATTGTTAGGCTTAGGCCAATGACTTTTTTGGTAGTCAACCTATAAAGTATCCAATTTGGGAAGAAAGAACAATCTATGATGCATGTATTTCCATGGTCTACCATCCGTAGTCATGACTTAAAGGATAGCCTCATCCGAAGGCAATTCAAAATCCAAGAAATCATGTGAACTATGAGGATTGATGGCCTAGATGGGTGAAGTGAACTAATCATATTCCATATGATGATGGATATTCCAATTATATATGGTAGAGTCCATCAACAAATACTCACAAATACTAGCACTTGAGGAACTACAAATAGTGATATCAGACTCAAGAGGAAAATCACAATCCCTCAGGCCAATAGGAAGAAGTAAGGGCTCCTGTGCCCCCATTGGATAAATCTTTTGATCAATGGCCGAGATCATGTCCCAAGAAGGAAAAAATGAATGTAAAGGATCCTCCATAGAAGAAATTGAAAATCAAGGATATGATGCCACATAATTCATTGATGGTGGGGTATATTCTATACCATTGTTTCTATATATCTTCTATTTAACTAGGAACACTTGTGCATTTTATCTTATAAACCAAGGTTCCAATGTACTTGTGAGATGTCTCACATTGTTTGTGTGGGATGCAAATTCTTATCTTGTACTAGTTTCCTAATATGCTTCTACAAGAAGTTGTTGATACTGAGAGGGGGGTGAATCAATATCAAGTACAATTTAAAACCTTTTTCAACTTATACTTAAACCATTCAATTATATCCAATGAGCAATGAACAATAGTATAAGAG
>JZKD02S1699946.1:43908-75000 GCA_000966675.3 Picea glauca | reverse complement strand
GCCTCTTGTTCCCATGTGTGTACCATATTTTTGGTACACTTCTTGCATGGAATCTCGTGCCACTACTGCTTTAGTAGGATCCTCCCCTATTCTAGGAGGGCCCAAGACTTGGCATATGGTTTTAATGTCGACATTGTGTGGGTGGTCTAGACAGAGGAGTCCTCCATGCAACTTGTTGAGTAAGAAATTGACACATGATTTAATATTAGGGTTGTGCCCAAAATGGGGGACATCTAATAGTGTCATTATCCACAACTTGTAGATGGGTTTTTCCCATGAATTGGGTACCACTTTCCTCCTGCAAGGATTTTTGCATAAGCCTCAAAGCATAGCTATGGGAATTGGGCCTCATCCTAGATGTTGTAGTCCATGTACTTGAGGCTAGGAACCATTCCTAACAGAGGTCCTCTGATGTTAACCTCACTAGGGATTTCAACCTGAGGCATTTTTGCTTCCTTTCCTACTTTGAATTTAGCTCGTGCTTTGGGCTTTCTTGAGGAAGTCATTATTCTGGTTGAATTTTGGCTCAGCTCACTTGTTGTACTACTACACCCTGGTCCTAAGCCATGTTCTGTCTCATTGTGCCAACTATGAATTTGAAGGGTTGCATGCACTAAACACTCAACACAGACCTACTCAATCCACACTGCACATAGTTTTGTTTGCTCTGAACTCAGGTCTCTACTTGCTCTGAATTCTGCATTTGGCTCAATCTGATCTTTGCAATCGATAAATAGTTGTGTGGTTGTGTAGTGGTGTAGTGGGAATGTTAAATACTTGTGCAGGAACTTCCCTCCATTATTGTCACTTGCCTATATGTCCACTCAATTTTTCACCCATCATTAATGCTGACTAGTGATATGTTGTCTTGCCATAACTATAGATGCATCGTTTTGTAAATATTGCCATAACTGGTTTTGTCCTCTATTCCATCGTGACCTATCCTAGCCCAATTTCCTATCTCTTCACCTCTTTAGGAGACTATTTGTTATGTCATCCACCTATGGGATCCAATTGTCCTATCCTTTAGCATTTACTCTAGCAATTAACCCTTAAAGTTTTCTGAATCTTCTAAATCTACGTGGGTATGACATGTTTTATCCCACACATTTCCTAGATTTGTCCTATACTACTAATCATTGTGTAATTATAACTTCATTTACTCCTGCCTTCTTAACTCCTACTCTACGCTAACTCTGAAACTTCATCCATTCATGGCAGATCCGACACCTACCATCCATAATATGCCTTCAACTAACTACCATTGATCAACCCTTTGAGGGGATGACACTGGAGTGTCACTAACTTTTGTTGTGCTAGCCTCACTGACATATACAAGTCTGAAGAGTCCTAACCAACACATGTGTAGCTTAACTGGGAGCTTCAAGAACTTGTTGTCATAAAATAATACTAAGGATCTTGGTTGTAGAGTCTTGCACTAAATGTTGGATCATGTAAGGCCTTTTTTCTTTGTTTCTCCACCATCTGGTTGTGTCCTGCAATCAATCAATCCTCTTCCAATTCCAATAACTCATCCAACCATCTTTGTAGTGACTACTCATCCGACATTTGTGTTGCAACCACAATTATAAGGCTTGGTGCCACAAATTCTATTGGCATTATCACTTATTTTCCATAGACTAACCAAAACGACATGTGTTTAATCAATCTCTTGCAAGTAGTTCTATATACCCATAATACTATTGTAATCCATCGATCCCAATCGTTGTGTTGTACATTTCATACCTTGGTTAGTGCATGCTCCAATATCTTGTTGAATGCCTAAACAGTTCCATTGGCCTATTGTTGTAGGGGCTAGCCGGCTCTGCCGACTAGACCTGTCAGTTGAACAACTAAGTTGACTACAAAAGTTGGTCGAACAAATAGTTAAGCCAACCGACCAGGTAGTTCTGAAGTGTAAACAACTCATAATTGTATAACAAGCATATATATATATATATATATATATATATATATATATATATATATATATATATATATATATATATATGGCTATGTAATGGATAAAGAGAGGTTGTTTTATCTATCTAATTAAATGCATTGATGGTTCTACCAATTCTTGTGTATGCTTTCATGTGTCTCTATGTGTACGTGTATATGATGTTATATAATATATGTTGCTTTGTGTAAGGATATACCGATAACTTGTCGTACTTTCCACCAGACTAAAACATTGGTTCTGTTGTCGGTAGTTATGAAATTGGGCATGAATAAAGAAAAAGGCACATAGATGTTAACCTTGGAAGACATACACAAATTGTGGGAGCGTAAAATTACCAATTATATTAAAAACCATGCAAGAAGAAACCAATTGACACTAGTCAAAGCACGTACCCTGTTCTTTTCAAAGATGCATGAACGATTCCTAGAGGCCACTCCATAAGCATTGTACAAATATCAGAATCAATGTATTGTGTAAAATCACTCTCGATGAACAATTGATGCACGCAATCATAAACAAAGGAAGAAAAAACCTGAACGAGTGGTTTGAAAATATCATGCATGATTAGATTGAAGAAAAAGTGATAGAAGATAGAGAGTCAGTCGAAACCATAAAAAATGATTCTACACATAATTGCATGATGGGTTTGCACCGTCCCATCCTTTCTTCATAATTTCCTTTTAGACAAGGGAGTCAAGAACATTGTCGAATATCGACCCCTTCTGAAAAATTCTCCTTCGAATTTCAATTGGCAAGAAAAACAAGAAGAGTGGGAAGAATTTTTGGAAGCTAACTATAAAGACACAAGAGAAGTTTGGGATTACTTTATAAAGAAATGAAATCAACTAGAATGAGTAACATTGATGATCGCGAGTAATTCAGGATGACGACGGGGAGTTGGACAATCCGTGAGATGATATAATTCGATTCGAGCACACCCATGTCGAAAATTTTGAGGATTCTGGCTAGTATGTATATTTTCCAACTTCAAATGTCCATCTTCCAAGACGAATCGTATGAAATGGTACCTGATTTTTATATGCTTCGTCTTTGAATGGAAGACTGAGTTCTTTGCAAGATGAATGGAACTCTCATTGCCACAGTACAACCTACTATTCTCCTGCTTCTTACCCAATTCCTCTGTAAACCTCTGTAACCAAATCATTTTTTTACTAGCCTCTGTAGCAGCAACATACTTTGTTTATGTTTTTGAATGTGCAACAACCTTTTGTAGTTTTGAAATCCAACTTATTGTTTTACCACCTACAGTAAAAACATACCTTGTGGTGCTCCTCCTGCTATCTTTATCACCTGCCATATATGAATCAACATATCCTTGTAGAACAGTGTATGAACCTCGAAAACATAATGCATGGGTAGAAGTACCTCTCAAATACTTGAGAAATCACTTTACTTCCTCCCAATGTTCTTTACCTGAATTGTTCATATACCTGTTCACAAATCCCACTGCATGTGAAATATCTAGTCTTGTGCAAACCATCGCATACATCAAGCTGCCAACTACTGATGAATAAGGGACCCTGGACATGTATTATATCTCCTCATGTGTCTTGGGACACATTTCCTTAGTTAATTTGAAATGAATGGCCAAAGGTGTACTGATTGGTTTTGCATTTTGCATTTTAAACCTCTCCAACACCTTCTCTATGTTCTCACCCTGAGACAATGTCAATTTGTGATTTTTCTTGTCTCTTGTTACTCTCATACTAAGGGTTTTCTTTGCAGCACCCAAATCCTTCATCGCAAATGAATTAGCTAATTTCTTCTTGAGCACATTTATATATTGCATATTAGACCTTGCAATAAGCATGTCATCTACATACAATAGCAAGATAATATAGCTTCCATTTTCTAGCCTTTTAAAATAAACGCGTCGATTTGAATGACATCTACTATAACCTTGTATTGTCATAAACCTGTCAAACTTCAAATACCACTACCTTGGATATTTCTTTAGTCCATACAAGCTCTTATTTAACTTGCATACCAAATTTTCCTTCCCTTTGACTTCATACCCATGTGGTTGTTGCATATAAATCTCTCCATCCAAATCCCCATGGAGAAAATTTGTTTTTACATCTAACTGTTCAAGATGCAAATCTTCTACTGCCGCAAGACTTAAAATAGTCCTAATTTAAGTCTTTTAAAAACATGAGAAAATATTTAATCAAAATATATACCTTTCTTTTGTGCAAACCCCTTTACAACAAGTCTAGCCTTGTATCGCTTTTTGCTTCCATCTTCTTCCTTCAACCTGTAAACCCATTTATTTTGCAATGTTTTTTTTTGTTGCAAGCAACTGAACCAAGTCCCAAGTCTGGTTATTTACCAAGGAATCCATTTCCTCTTTCATCTCTTGCTCCCACTTCCCTTTAGTGTCTACCTGCATTGCCTCTTCATAACTTTATGGTTCACCAGAATCAGTCAACAATAAATAATACAATGAAGGAGAGTATCATTCAGGGGGTCTACTTAACCTGGTAGATCTTTTAACAACACTTGCAGGAGTTTGAGGTACCTGTTTCTCCTGTTGTTGTACATTTTGATTTTCTAGTACCTTTGGAATTTATTTTTTAGTGATCTCATGAAACATTGTGTATTATGGTTTTTCTTCTTCCCGTTTCCTTCCTTGCAACTGATCTTTATACATGACCTTCTCATTGAATATGACATCTCTACTCCTAATGATTTTGTGATTTTCATAATCCCATANTGAAGAGACAAAAGAATCATCCTTTGATCTCAATGAAAAATTGGTGGGAGAAAACTCTAAGTTGGGTGAGCGGGACCCTCAAGCCACAAGATAATTGTAGTGTGATGTAATCTCGGGATGGATGAGTCAATCACTAGTTTGAGGATGAGTACTACTAAAGTTTGGAAGAAAGTGACTCTTTAGGCTCGAAATGGACTCGAGGTAGACTTTGTATTTGTATTATGAATATCCTTGTTTATCTCAATGTTGGAGAGAGTAGGAGCATCCACTGAAAAAATATGCGGGACTAATGGTCTATCAACATCAAGGTCAATGAGGTGAAGTAATGAAAAATCCCTCACCTACCATCATGAATTGATCCCACATCATGCATGCTCCATAGAGGACTTGAAAGAAAGATATGCATATCTACGAACATCACTCTATGAGTTTTCCATTTGTCTAAGAATGTGTATTATCATCGCCACTTGAAAGATCACTAAAGAAATGAGTGGTGTTGTCCCAAATTTTAGAAGAGTGATAACATGAGGGTTTGATCTCCTGGCATGAAGATGTTTGGATAACATTGTGAGAAGAACTATTTATATCATATTTCGATCTACTTCTGGAAGGTATTCCCAAAACCCTACACCTATATAAGAGGGTAGGTGTGATTTATGAGTGAAAAAGTCATATCTTCGATCAAAAGTCTTGAAACTGTAGCTAAAAACATTGATTTCCAAGGGTGCTAAGAGCCACATACCCCTTACTCGATCTAGCCTCTACTAGAGTCAATCTAAATCATGTTCTAGAGAAGAGGACTCCCAAATATACATATGAAGAGAGTACCTTAAAATTCTCACCCCTGTTAGTAAGAAGCACATTTCCTACCTCCCTTTTATGGATGTTAAAGGCCGTGACGTTTTTTTACCCAAATTAAGCAAAAATTGATGAGTGTCACATAAGAAAGCTAAGATGTCAAGTTGTCTTTGGAGGCCCCTCACTGAGCACAACATGAGGATAGTGTCATATGCAAATAAAAGAATGAGAATAAAGACTTTGAAGAAAAGAATGCATCCATGGCAACCAATGAATTTTATATGATTTCCTCTAGTTCATCAATGTAGAGTCCAAAAAGTGTAGGAGATGGTGGGAAACCTTGTTTAACTTCTAGTACTTTGGATATACCCTATCTCACCAATCCCCATCTACACCTTTCTATCAATGGTATTATAAAGTGACATCATAAGAGAGACCACCAAAGGTGGAAGATCAAAACCCTATGAACTAATAGGTGTTAAGGAACTATGCCAAATGCCTTATGAAAGTCCCCAAAGCGACAATATACTTTATGCTTGTTTGAATTAACCTCCTAGATGATGGAAGACAAAGAAAACATATAATCATTAGCATGATGGTTCCTCCTTAATCTTGTTTATCCTTAATCCCTCAACCTCTTTATCTATGCCCTTGTGGAGATGTGAATTTCTAATGTTGTGACAAAGATCTTGACCTAGGATGGCCAACCATAATAGTGCAATAGTTACTAGGATCATTATGGTCTCCATTTTTGTAGCCAAAGGAATGAAAATCTAAAGTCGTGCAAAAAGCAATACGTTTAAGAGATATCTACATGACAAGTATTAAGCACATATAATTGAAAAAATGCAATTAGAGAATAAATAGAAAATATGGTATAGTTGGGAGACAGAAGGAGAGAGAGTTACATGAAGTTAGGAGAAGTGTAAATGGGAGAACATAACATGGATTATAGGCATGGTTCCCAACTAGCCTCTCACAAAAATCTCAAATCCCAACCACTTTGCAATTTTGTGCTCATTTGTTCTCATTCTCAAAGCTTCCACCACCTACCATACTATTGAGAGAAACTTTGAAGATGAAGTGGTGTTTAAGTGTCAAACAATATTGAGCATAGTCAAAACATTCTAGTTGGTTAGTGTTGTCCCAATTAGTGCATGGAAGCTTATTGCTTCTTCAAAATGTGCCTTCTTTTATCTATCACTAGACATATCAATGCCTTAAGTGAAATTCCATCAGTTGGTGGTTGGTGAATAGAATTATACGACTACACCTTTAGTACCTAAGGCATGTTTACCAAACGATGTCATTCTTAGATTGATCCACCAAGATATACTTAACATATATGCTAACATATGCATTCAAACTTTGTTATATCTGCATAAGGCCATTGCCATAAAATTTCGTCAACCCGCTCTGTGACAATATATTATAAATTTTTCATAACTTCTTTCAACTGCTCAAAACATAGTTATTCTCATTAAGAGATAAACATGTCACTTATGGGAACTTAATCTATGTGGGGAGTATAACAATCATTCCTCCCAACCACTCAATCTAGACCCAATTGAAAATACCATTTTGTATATATACCGAGTCACCTTATAGTAATAATCAGGTGACTTTCAACTGCTCTACATTCTCGTTTAGATTTATGTCATATGCTTAGAATGTTCCTATTTTACTTTGATTTTAGTGGTTTGTGTTGACTATTGTTAGTTTGGGGTTTCAAACCCAAGGTTCAAAAGGCTTTACCACCAAATACCCCATGCGTGTCACCATATTCAATATTCAAGGACTGAATAAGGTCTCACCCAAGACGCGCATGAGAATTACAAAGACCGAATGTTTGTGCATAGCATGATGGAACAATACAGACAAGAAACACTTAGCTAAGAGTTAGGCATTAGATATTATTCATTCATATCAACATTCACATAAGTAACGCATAGTCTAACCACTATAACAACATACATCCAAAACATAGTACATGATAGGGAGTATAAACGTTGGCCTCATGCCTTCTTTCATTAATCACAATGAAACATTATGATACATGGAGAATCATAGCCTGCACAAAGACTCATTAAAATAAACGAGAGATCAAATATTTAGATCTCGATTTAATTTCTCTCTCGTATTCCACTTATAGCTCTACAATTACAATCAATCTCAAATGAACCAAAAGTTAACTGTAACCAATCAACCACAACCCTTACATGTTCACATGCATTCCTTATATCTCTATAGAAGCATGGAAATCATAACAAACTTTTCAACTCACTAACAACCTCGACCATGACCAATCGGCCAGTTACAAAAATGGTTACAATCATTATGTTGATCTTCAAAGATTTGATATGCATGCAATCTTTACAAGTCCTTGTGCGCAATGCAAAAATGGTTGGTGCATGTAGTAGAAAATAGGAAACGGGTGCTGAATCTTGGTGCCATGCAGTACAAAAATTTTGGCACGTGCTCAGTTTAGAAATTTGGGTGGGCACGTGGACTTGTCAAAACCTTGGTGCCAACAGGCCCCCAAGACTATTACTTGGCTCATCCTCAAGCCAACTTACTTCATTATAGTGCAATGGAGCCTATGGATGGCACCTTCTTTGGTAGCTCGACGATGAAGTTTTGGAACTCATAGTCTTTCTGATAAAAAATCTCCATTACTTCCTTCATGTCTTTGCAAATTTTGTCAATCTTTGTTGGTGTGGTCAACCCAATTGTAGGATTAATCTATGCACCCACTTCTATCACTACGGTTTCCCTTCTATGTGCATCTGCAAGAGCATAGTGGTGTTATTGGGACTACTCTTGTGCTTCCAACACTGTGGCCATCAATGTTTATTGGCCATCATCGACAGATGCAATCTATCAGTTAAGGCCATATACCTATGCCATGGATTCCCTGCACTCTATGGGTGGAAGGGAGGTTAGCACCTACTTCTTCTCATTGATATGTGCCTCACTTGCATGTATGTGATCTTCACTTGTGTTGATTTCAGGGGAATTTTATAGATGTTTCTAGAGATGGAAGTTGTACTCAATGACCCTCGAGAATCACTCCACATGCACTTGTCCTTGGTGCATGATATTTTTTGTGGCCACAATATTTTGTTGCAAAATCCCTTGCTTTGATGGTGGGGTACTATTCAATTTTTGTTGAATCTTTGTGTTTTGTTCCTATAGGTGTTGGACAACTTCCTTCACCTTTCATAGTTTTTTTTTCACCGGGAGGTCAAAAGTTTCCTCAGCCATGATGAGGACTTAGGAATATACTTCATCCATTGTGTTGATCAACAACATATGTGCCTCCGCTTCATGGTGTTCCCGTATTTCCTTGTATGCAACCACATCATGCACATGTCTTTGTTGGGTTTCCTAGTGCGCATCCATCTATTGTTCATTCTTTTGTTGCAGTTCTATATAGGACTAGATCATTGAGTGCATGTTGTGTGTCCCTCAACTCATTCATTATATATACCATGAATATTTGTAGGTCCTATGAAGGTACATGCACCAAGTCTTGCTCTGCAGAACTCTTTGATGCCTCAAAGGCTGTCAGGGCCAATGGGTTGAGCCGCAGGGCCCTCTTTTTCATACTGTCGTGTGGTGATGTAGCACCATTGGTGCTACCTATGAGCATATGTTCTTGGGAGTGGTGCTACCTGCGAGAACCTATTCTTGGGACTTGGGATCGCCTGACAGTATAGGAATTTTGAGTGCATGGAAAATTTCACCCAATTGTTGTGTTTAGTCTTGATGTAGTAGTTGTTGCATATCCAAATTGGATTGGAGCACCTTGATGATGCTCCGAACTAGTTCTAGGGAAATCTTTGGCTCCTACTTTTGTGTCTATTTCATGTTCCTCCATCTAGTGGGTTAATATCCTGCACTTGGTAGACTTCACCATCGTCTGAGAGGGTACTTCCTTTTCGATGGGCACCAGGCTAGTTGACAGTGATAGACTAGGCACATGCCTTACTAAGCTAGACTTGGAGGTTGGGCTCTGCATAGTTCGTTCTTGTTTTCCATTACTAGGTGAAGTGTTCCATGTGTCTAGTTTCACCCATTTCCTTTGGACCTATTATTTCTTACCTACCTCTTTGGATTCCTCTGCCCATTTATGCTCTTGCTTCTTTTTGTTCCATGTTTCCAAAAGCTCTAATTCTCCGTTTGTCGTGGGCCGCGATGACTCTAACCACTCTGCAACCGTATGTTGAATTTCCTCCTGGGTAATAAAAAAGAGGAGGATCTTCATAGGATTCTACGGATCTATGAGTGGGGTGATGAAAACATTATGCAAATGACATTCAAAATGAAGATATTCCTTGTACCTATCAATAGGGTTACACAATATGCATAAGGCTTGTGCAGTCGCTTGGATCATTTATGTGTACCATACATTGAAAATCCATGTTGTTCTTGCACTAGACGTTCTTGTCCTGGCTATATTGTAGCTCATTGAATTTGGGCATGAGGAAATATTGAGTGACTAGGGTGTCATATTTTGGGCCTGGTGGCAACTTCCACACTATCATTACGAGCAGGAGTAACACCCAACTATAGTGAAACTCCTTTCCATGGTCCTGTGCATCCAAACAATCTTGGATGAACCCATTCATCAAGTATCACACCCAACACATCTTGATGCCTTGAACGCATCACACAGCTACTAGGATTACCCCTAGTGGGAACTCATCCTTTTGGCACTTACACATAATTTTGCATGCTAGTACCTACATAACAAAGCGAATATGGTCATTATTGACAATGAAAATAAACACACCTCTTGTTCCCATGTGTGTACCGTATTTTTTGTACACTTCTTGCATGGAATCTCGTGCCGCTACTACTTTAGTAGGATCCTCCCCTATTCTAGGAGGGCCCAAGACTTGGCATATGGTTTTAATGTCGGCATTGTGTGGGTGGTCTAGACATAGGAGTCCTCCATGCAACTTGTTGAGTAAGAAATTGACACATGAGTTAATATTCAAGTTGCGCCCAAAATGGGGGACATCTAACAATGTCATTATCCACAACTTGTAGATGGGTTTTTCCCATGAATTGGGTACCACTTTCCTCCTGCAAGGATTTTTGCATAAGCCTCAAAGCATAGTTATGGGAATTGAGCCTCATCCTAGATGTTGTAGTCCATGTACTTGAAGCTAGGAACCATTCCTAACAGAGGTCCTCTGATGTTAACCTCACTAGGGATTTCAACCTGAGGCATTTTTGCTTCCTTTCCTACTTTGAATTTAGCTCGTGCTTTGGGCTTGCTTGAGGAAGTCATTATTCTGGTTGAATTTTGGCTCAGCTCACTTGTTGTACTGCTACACCCTGGTCCTAAGCCATGTTCTATCTCATTGTCCCAACTATGAATTTGAAGGGTTGCATGCACTAAACACTCAACACAAACCTACTCAATCCACACTCCACTTAGTTTTGTTTGCTCTGAACTCAAGTCTCTACTTGCTCTGAATTCTGCATTTGGCTCAATCTGATCTTTGCAATCGATAAATAGTTGTGTGGTTGTGTAGTGGTGTAGTGGGAATGTTAAATACTTGTGCAGGAACTTCCCTCCATTATTGTCACTTGCCTATATGTCCACTCAATTTTTCACCCATCATTAATGCTGACTAGTGATATGTTGTCTTGCCATAACTATAGATGCATCGTTTTGTAAATATTGCCATAACTGGTTTTGTCCTCTATTCCATCGTGACCTATCCTAGCCCAATTTCCTATCTCTTCACCTCTTTAGGAGACTATTTGTTATGTCATCCACCTATGGGATCCAATTGTCCTATCCTTTAGCATTTACTCTAGCAATTAACCCTTAAAGTTTTCTGAATCTTCTAAATCTACGTGGGTATGACATGTTTTATCCCACACATTTCCTAGATTTGTCCTATACTACTAATCATTGTGTAATTATAACTTCATTTACTCCTGCCTTCTTAACTCCTACTCTACGCTAACTCTGAAACTTCATCCATTCATGGCAGATCCGACACCTACCATCCATAATATGCCTTCAACTAACTACCATTGATCAACCCTTTGAGGGGATGACACTGGAGTGTCACTAACTTTTGTTGTGCTAGCCTCACTGACATATACAAGTCTGAAGAGTCCTAACCAACACATGTGTAGCTTAACTGGGAGCTTCAAGAACTTGTTGTCATAAAATAATACTAAGGATCTTGGTTGTAGAGTCTTGCACTAAATGTTGGATCATGTAAGGCCTTTTTTCTTTGTTTCTCCACCATCTGGTTGTGTCCTGCAATCAATCAATCCTCTTCCAATTCCAATAACTCATCCAACCATCTTTGTAGTGACTACTCATCCGACATTTGTGTTGCAACCACAATTATAAGGCTTGGTGCCACAAATTCTATTGGCATTATCACTTATTTTCCATAGACTAACCAAAACGACATGTGTTTAATCAATCTCTTGCAAGTAGTTCTATATACCCATAATACTATTGTAATCCATCGATCCCAATCGTTGTGTTGTACATTTCATACCTTGGTTAGTGCATGCTCCAATATCTTGTTGAATGCCTAAACAGTTCCATTGGCCTATTGTTGTAGGGGCTAGCCGGCTCTGCCGACTAGACCTGTCAGTTGAACAACTAAGTTGACTACAAAAGTTGGTCGAACAAATAGTTAAGCCAACCGACCAGGTAGTTCTGAAGTGTAAACAACTCATAATTGTATAACAAGCATATATATATATATATATATATATATATATATATATATATATATATATATATATATATATATATATGGCTATGTAATGGATAAAGAGAGGTTGTTTTATCTATCTAATTAAATGCATTGATGGTTCTACCAATTCTTGTGTATGCTTTCATGTGTCTCTATGTGTACGTGTATATGATGTTATATAATATATGTTGCTTTGTGTAAGGATATACCGATAACTTGTCGTACTTTCCACCAGACTAAAACATTGGTTCTGTTGTCGGTAGTTATGAAATTGGGCATGAATAAAGAAAAAGGCACATAGATGTTAACCTTGGAAGACATACACAAATTGTGGGAGCGTAAAATTACCAATTATATTAAAAACCATGCAAGAAGAAACCAATTGACACTAGTCAAAGCACGTACCCTGTTCTTTTCAAAGATGCATGAACGATTCCTAGAGGCCACTCCATAAGCATTGTACAAATATCAGAATCAATGTATTGTGTAAAATCACTCTCGATGAACAATTGATGCACGCAATCATAAACAAAGGAAGAAAAAACCTGAACGAGTGGTTTGAAAATATCATGCATGATTAGATTGAAGAAAAAGTGATAGAAGATAGAGAGTCAGTCGAAACCATAAAAAATGATTCTACACATAATTGCATGATGGGTTTGCACCGTCCCATCCTTTCTTCATAATTTCCTTTTAGACAAGGGAGTCAAGAACATTGTCGAATATCGACCCCTTCTGAAAAATTCTCCTTCGAATTTCAATTGGCAAGAAAAACAAGAAGAGTGGGAAGAATTTTTGGAAGCTAACTATAAAGACACAAGAGAAGTTTGGGATTACTTTATAAAGAAATGAAATCAACTAGAATGAGTAACATTGATGATCGCGAGTAATTCAGGATGACGACGGGGAGTTGGACAATCCGTGAGATGATATAATTCGATTCGAGCACACCCATGTCGAAAATTTTGAGGATTCTGGCTAGTATGTATATTTTCCAACTTCAAATGTCCATCTTCCAAGACGAATCGTATGAAATGGTACCTGATTTTTATATGCTTCGTCTTTGAATGGAAGACTGAGTTCTTTGCAAGATGAATGGAACTCTCATTGCCACAGTACAACCTACTATTCTCCTGCTTCTTACCCAATTCCTCTGTAAACCTCTGTAACCAAATCATTTTTTTACTAGCCTCTGTAGCAGCAACATACTTTGTTTATGTTTTTGAATGTGCAACAACCTTTTGTAGTTTTGAAATCCAACTTATTGTTTTACCACCTACAGTAAAAACATACCTTGTGGTGCTCCTCCTGCTATCTTTATCACCTGCCATATATGAATCAACATATCCTTGTAGAACAGTGTATGAACCTCGAAAACATAATGCATGGGTAGAAGTACCTCTCAAATACTTGAGAAATCACTTTACTTCCTCCCAATGTTCTTTACCTGAATTGTTCATATACCTGTTCACAAATCCCACTGCATGTGAAATATCTAGTCTTGTGCAAACCATCGCATACATCAAGCTGCCAACTACTGATGAATAAGGGACCCTGGACATGTATTATATCTCCTCATGTGTCTTGGGACACATTTCCTTAGTTAATTTGAAATGAATGGCCAAAGGTGTACTGATTGGTTTTGCATTTTGCATTTTAAACCTCTCCAACACCTTCTCTATGTTCTCACCCTGAGACAATGTCAATTTGTGATTTTTCTTGTCTCTTGTTACTCTCATACTAAGGGTTTTCTTTGCAGCACCCAAATCCTTCATCGCAAATGAATTAGCTAATTTCTTCTTGAGCACATTTATATATTGCATATTAGACCTTGCAATAAGCATGTCATCTACATACAATAGCAAGATAATATAGCTTCCATTTTCTAGCCTTTTAAAATAAACGCGTCGATTTGAATGACATCTACTATAACCTTGTATTGTCATAAACCTGTCAAACTTCAAATACCACTACCTTGGATATTTCTTTAGTCCATACAAGCTCTTATTTAACTTGCATACCAAATTTTCCTTCCCTTTGACTTCATACCCATGTGGTTGTTGCATATAAATCTCTCCATCCAAATCCCCATGGAGAAAATTTGTTTTTACATCTAACTGTTCAAGATGCAAATCTTCTACTGCCGCAAGACTTAAAATAGTCCTAATTTAAGTCTTTTAAAAACATGAGAAAATATTTAATCAAAATATATACCTTTCTTTTGTGCAAACCCCTTTACAACAAGTCTAGCCTTGTATCGCTTTTTGCTTCCATCTTCTTCCTTCAACCTGTAAACCCATTTATTTTGCAATGTTTTTTTTTGTTGCAAGCAACTGAACCAAGTCCCAAGTCTGGTTATTTACCAAGGAATCCATTTCCTCTTTCATCTCTTGCTCCCACTTCCCTTTAGTGTCTACCTGCATTGCCTCTTCATAACTTTATGGTTCACCAGAATCAGTCAACAATAAATAATACAATGAAGGAGAGTATCATTCAGGGGGTCTACTTAACCTGGTAGATCTTTTAACAACACTTGCAGGAGTTTGAGGTACCTGTTTCTCCTGTTGTTGTACATTTTGATTTTCTAGTACCTTTGGAATTTATTTTTTAGTGATCTCATGAAACATTGTGTATTATGGTTTTTCTTCTTCCCGTTTCCTTCCTTGCAACTGATCTTTATACATGACCTTCTCATTGAATATGACATCTCTACTCCTAATGATTTTGTGATTTTCATAATCCCATATGCGATAACCAAAATCATTAACACCATATCCAATAAAGGTACACTTCTTGGATTTTGCTTCAAGCCTTGTTCTATTTTTTTTATCAATATGGACAAATGTTTCACAACCGAAAGTCTTCATAAATGAATAGTTTACATTTTTACTTGTCCATGCCTCCTCTTGAATTCCACCATCCAAAGAACTTGAAGGTCCTCTGTTTATCAAGTAAACAACAATATCTATATCATCTACCCAAAACTATAAGGGCAACCCTACATGCAATCTCATACTTCTTGCACGCTCCATGATGGTCATGTTCATCCTTTCTGACACGCCATTTTCTTGTGGTGTTCCTAAAATTGTCCTCTCTCTATGAATCCCATGGTATGAACAAGAATCATCAAACGTCTTGCTGCAGTATTCACCTCCATTGTCTGATCTGAGACATTTCAACATTTTTCCTATCTCATTCTCAACCAAAGCTTTCCATTTCTTAAAAGTATAAAAAACATCATATTTTTNGTCTCTACTTGCTCTGAATTCTGCATTTGGCTCAATCTGATCTTTGCAATCGATAAATAGTTGTGTGGTTGTGTAGTGGTGTAGTGGGAATGTTAAATACTTGTGCAGGAACTTCCCTCCATTATTGTCACTTGCCTATATGTCCACTCAATTTTTCACCCATCATTAATGCTGACTAGTGATATGTTGTCTTGCCATAACTATAGATGCATCGTTTTGTAAATATTGCCATAACTGGTTTTGTCCTCTATTCCATCGTGACCTATCCTAGCCCAATTTCCTATCTCTTCACCTCTTTAGGAGACTATTTGTTATGTCATCCACCTATGGGATCCAATTGTCCTATCCTTTAGCATTTACTCTAGCAATTAACCCTTAAAGTTTTCTGAATCTTCTAAATCTACGTGGGTATGACATGTTTTATCCCACACATTTCCTAGATTTGTCCTATACTACTAATCATTGTGTAATTATAACTTCATTTACTCCTGCCTTCTTAACTCCTACTCTACGCTAACTCTGAAACTTCATCCATTCATGGCAGATCCGACACCTACCATCCATAATATGCCTTCAACTAACTACCATTGATCAACCCTTTGAGGGGATGACACTGGAGTGTCACTAACTTTTGTTGTGCTAGCCTCACTGACATATACAAGTCTGAAGAGTCCTAACCAACACATGTGTAGCTTAACTGGGAGCTTCAAGAACTTGTTGTCATAAAATAATACTAAGGATCTTGGTTGTAGAGTCTTGCACTAAATGTTGGATCATGTAAGGCCTTTTTTCTTTGTTTCTCCACCATCTGGTTGTGTCCTGCAATCAATCAATCCTCTTCCAATTCCAATAACTCATCCAACCATCTTTGTAGTGACTACTCATCCGACATTTGTGTTGCAACCACAATTATAAGGCTTGGTGCCACAAATTCTATTGGCATTATCACTTATTTTCCATAGACTAACCAAAACGACATGTGTTTAATCAATCTCTTGCAAGTAGTTCTATATACCCATAATACTATTGTAATCCATCGATCCCAATCGTTGTGTTGTACATTTCATACCTTGGTTAGTGCATGCTCCAATATCTTGTTGAATGCCTAAACAGTTCCATTGGCCTATTGTTGTAGGGGCTAGCCGGCTCTGCCGACTAGACCTGTCAGTTGAACAACTAAGTTGACTACAAAAGTTGGTCGAACAAATAGTTAAGCCAACCGACCAGGTAGTTCTGAAGTGTAAACAACTCATAATTGTATAACAAGCATATATATATATATATATATATATATATATATATATATATATATATATATATATATATATATATATGGCTATGTAATGGATAAAGAGAGGTTGTTTTATCTATCTAATTAAATGCATTGATGGTTCTACCAATTCTTGTGTATGCTTTCATGTGTCTCTATGTGTACGTGTATATGATGTTATATAATATATGTTGCTTTGTGTAAGGATATACCGATAACTTGTCGTACTTTCCACCAGACTAAAACATTGGTTCTGTTGTCGGTAGTTATGAAATTGGGCATGAATAAAGAAAAAGGCACATAGATGTTAACCTTGGAAGACATACACAAATTGTGGGAGCGTAAAATTACCAATTATATTAAAAACCATGCAAGAAGAAACCAATTGACACTAGTCAAAGCACGTACCCTGTTCTTTTCAAAGATGCATGAACGATTCCTAGAGGCCACTCCATAAGCATTGTACAAATATCAGAATCAATGTATTGTGTAAAATCACTCTCGATGAACAATTGATGCACGCAATCATAAACAAAGGAAGAAAAAACCTGAACGAGTGGTTTGAAAATATCATGCATGATTAGATTGAAGAAAAAGTGATAGAAGATAGAGAGTCAGTCGAAACCATAAAAAATGATTCTACACATAATTGCATGATGGGTTTGCACCGTCCCATCCTTTCTTCATAATTTCCTTTTAGACAAGGGAGTCAAGAACATTGTCGAATATCGACCCCTTCTGAAAAATTCTCCTTCGAATTTCAATTGGCAAGAAAAACAAGAAGAGTGGGAAGAATTTTTGGAAGCTAACTATAAAGACACAAGAGAAGTTTGGGATTACTTTATAAAGAAATGAAATCAACTAGAATGAGTAACATTGATGATCGCGAGTAATTCAGGATGACGACGGGGAGTTGGACAATCCGTGAGATGATATAATTCGATTCGAGCACACCCATGTCGAAAATTTTGAGGATTCTGGCTAGTATGTATATTTTCCAACTTCAAATGTCCATCTTCCAAGACGAATCGTATGAAATGGTACCTGATTTTTATATGCTTCGTCTTTGAATGGAAGACTGAGTTCTTTGCAAGATGAATGGAACTCTCATTGCCACAGTACAACCTACTATTCTCCTGCTTCTTACCCAATTCCTCTGTAAACCTCTGTAACCAAATCATTTTTTTACTAGCCTCTGTAGCAGCAACATACTTTGTTTATGTTTTTGAATGTGCAACAACCTTTTGTAGTTTTGAAATCCAACTTATTGTTTTACCACCTACAGTAAAAACATACCTTGTGGTGCTCCTCCTGCTATCTTTATCACCTGCCATATATGAATCAACATATCCTTGTAGAACAGTGTATGAACCTCGAAAACATAATGCATGGGTAGAAGTACCTCTCAAATACTTGAGAAATCACTTTACTTCCTCCCAATGTTCTTTACCTGAATTGTTCATATACCTGTTCACAAATCCCACTGCATGTGAAATATCTAGTCTTGTGCAAACCATCGCATACATCAAGCTGCCAACTACTGATGAATAAGGGACCCTGGACATGTATTATATCTCCTCATGTGTCTTGGGACACATTTCCTTAGTTAATTTGAAATGAATGGCCAAAGGTGTACTGATTGGTTTTGCATTTTGCATTTTAAACCTCTCCAACACCTTCTCTATGTTCTCACCCTGAGACAATGTCAATTTGTGATTTTTCTTGTCTCTTGTTACTCTCATACTAAGGGTTTTCTTTGCAGCACCCAAATCCTTCATCGCAAATGAATTAGCTAATTTCTTCTTGAGCACATTTATATATTGCATATTAGACCTTGCAATAAGCATGTCATCTACATACAATAGCAAGATAATATAGCTTCCATTTTCTAGCCTTTTAAAATAAACGCGTCGATTTGAATGACATCTACTATAACCTTGTATTGTCATAAACCTGTCAAACTTCAAATACCACTACCTTGGATATTTCTTTAGTCCATACAAGCTCTTATTTAACTTGCATACCAAATTTTCCTTCCCTTTGACTTCATACCCATGTGGTTGTTGCATATAAATCTCTCCATCCAAATCCCCATGGAGAAAATTTGTTTTTACATCTAACTGTTCAAGATGCAAATCTTCTACTGCCGCAAGACTTAAAATAGTCCTAATTTAAGTCTTTTAAAAACATGAGAAAATATTTAATCAAAATATATACCTTTCTTTTGTGCAAACCCCTTTACAACAAGTCTAGCCTTGTATCGCTTTTTGCTTCCATCTTCTTCCTTCAACCTGTAAACCCATTTATTTTGCAATGTTTTTTTTTGTTGCAAGCAACTGAACCAAGTCCCAAGTCTGGTTATTTACCAAGGAATCCATTTCCTCTTTCATCTCTTGCTCCCACTTCCCTTTAGTGTCTACCTGCATTGCCTCTTCATAACTTTATGGTTCACCAGAATCAGTCAACAATAAATAATACAATGAAGGAGAGTATCATTCAGGGGGTCTACTTAACCTGGTAGATCTTTTAACAACACTTGCAGGAGTTTGAGGTACCTGTTTCTCCTGTTGTTGTACATTTTGATTTTCTAGTACCTTTGGAATTTATTTTTTAGTGATCTCATGAAACATTGTGTATTATGGTTTTTCTTCTTCCCGTTTCCTTCCTTGCAACTGATCTTTATACATGACCTTCTCATTGAATATGACATCTCTACTCCTAATGATTTTGTGATTTTCATAATCCCATACGCGATAACCAAAATCATTAACACCATATCCAATAAAGGTACACTTCTTGGATTTTGCTTCAAGCCTTGTTCTATCTTTTTTATCAATATGGACAAATGTTTCACAACCGAAAGTCTTCATAAATGAATAGTTTACATTTTTACTTGTCTGTGCCTCCTCTTGAGCTCCACCATCCAAAGAACTTGAAGGTCCTCTGTTTATCAAGTAAACAACAATATCTATATCATCTGCCCAAAACTATAAGGGCAACCCTACATGCAATCTCATACTCCTTGCATGCTCCATGATGGTCCTGTTCATCCTTTCTGACACGCCATTTTCTTGTGGTGTTCCTAAAATTGTCCTCTCTTTATGAATCCCATGGTATAAACAAGAATCATCAAATGTCTTGCTGCAGTATTCACCTCCATTGTCTGATCTGAGACATTTCAACATTTTTCCTATCTCATTCTCAACCAAAGCTTTCCATTTCTTAAAAGTATAAAAAACATCATATTTTTNGCATCATCAATAAAAGTAACATAATAACGAGATCCACCAAGAGATGATACTTGAGTTGGTCCCCATACATATGTATGCACAATCTCTAACCTTTCACTCTTCTTTTCTTTTCCAACTCTGAGAAATCTAACTCCCTTCTATTTTCCATAAACACAGTGCTCACAGAAATCCAAATCAATTTGTTTAATATCTGGCAACAAATTTCTTTTGTGAAGTATCTGCATCCCCTTCTCACTCATGTGTCCAAGCTTATGATGCCATAGTGTTGTATCCACTCCTGTAGAAGCTAAAAATATAGAAGAGTCAGTATTACCAGTACATAAATACAATGTACCTACCTTCTCTCCTTTTTCTATCACCAATGATTCTTTAGCGACCTTCCACGCCTTATATATATATATATAACCTTCACTTGCCAACTTCCCTATTGAAATTAGATTTTTCCTTAGATATGATGCATGTCTTACCTCTTTCAATAACCATTGGTTTCCATTCTTTTGCTTTATTTGTACCTTACCCATTCCAACAAAATTGCACCGTGCATCATCACCCAAATGAACCTGTCCAAAATCACCTTGAACATAATCTAGAAAATGTTTCATATGGGGTGTGGCATGAAATGAAGCCCCTGGATATACTATCCAAGACTCATAAATATTGTTTATAGAAAGAATCAAAGCATCTTGTAACACATCCCATGTTACATTTGCTTCCTGAATTTTCTCCTGTTGTCCATCTCTTTATTTCTTTGAAGCTCTACAATCTTTCTTCAAATGTCCTTTCTTCCAACAATTCCTTCACTCTATTTTTCCTAGTCTGGATTTGGATCTACCCTTCCTAGAATTCTTGCGGTTCCCTGAGCCCTTTCCTCTATCATTTTGTCTTCCCCTATTCTCCATGTTTAACGCATTACCTGATGTCTCACTTGTGTTTTTCCGTCGCATTTCCTCGCTAAGGATAACACCAACAACATCATCAAATTTTAGAGTGTTTGAACCACATATAGAGTTACTTACATCCATGACCAAGCCATTCCATCTTTCTGGTAATGAGCACATGATTAGAAGATCCCTAACCTCATCATCAAAGTCCACTTTTACAGAACTTAGTTGATTAGTAACCATATTAAATTCATTTAAATGATCTAAAATAGACCCACCTCCTAACATCTTCATATTAAATAATCGCTTCATTAGAAATACCTTATTAGACGCCAAGGGTTTTTCATAAATTTTAGCCAATGCTTCCATTAGCTCCTTCATTGTATTTTCTTTTGAAATATTGAAAGCCACCGATGTTGGGAGGCTCAGCCGTATTGTTCCTAGTGCCTTTCTATCAAGAACCTCTCATTCTTCTTCATTCATGGTTGTCGAATTCTTTGTTATTCTGCCCAATGGTAGGAATAGATCCTTCTGATATAAATAATCTTCCATCTACATCTTCCATAACTGGTAGTTTTGGTCGTTAAATCTCTCGACCCTAAACTTTCCATCTTTCACCATTGCTCCCACTTGAACTAGAAACCCTCTTTATTTCATGTGAGTTACCTTTCACTCTGACACTCGTTGTTAGAAAAATAGGATCATGGATCAATAAAATAAAGCAAATGCAGAAATAAAACACAAAAGCTACACAATAAAATAGAGACATAGATATACGTGGTTCACCCAGTGTGGGCTACGTCCACTAGAGAAATTTTTAGGTCCTTCCTTTATTATTATCCAAAAAATGAAGGGATACAACCTACACCACACCTGTTGTAACTTCCTCTTCTTTCTCTCACATTCTTCTCTCATAGTCTCCTCTCTCAGAATACAATATTCACGATAATACATGACCGCAATACAATTCCCTCGTAAAAGAGGGTTGCCTTCTAGGGAAAAAAACCCTAACATAATATTTACCATCAGATATGTGACATAATGATGAACGATCAAGATTGACTATGAAATTACAATATACATTTACAAGGTAATTTTTCTTTCAGGGGATTCACCCCCGAACCTCGCGGGGGGGGAAATCCCCCCCGCATGGAGGGGTGTATTGTCTTCATGGGGTATAAACACGGCTGAAAACAAAGACCTCTAAATTAGAAAGATAATCAGGCTCCATAACCAACAAAAAGAACCGAAGATAGGGAGATCCATACCACAATGGACAAAGCAGAAAGTCATAAAGGAAGTGGCCATCCAAGCACTAACAGAGGAAGACTTGGAAAAGATCGATGATCAAGTGAAAGAATTCATGGATGACATGTTTCAGCATGTGACACACCAACATGAATAAATGCACAGACAAATGCAAGAGAAGATGGTTGAGTTGTGCTAACTGTTAGAAGCAACAAACACCGTGTCAGGGTGACAAATAGAGGATGAACATACCACAAGTACTACAAAGAATGGGGAGGCAGCGCCAATAATCTCTCAGTCGTCAGCAGTAGCGGGCAAACACAAAATGATCAATTTAGCGACATGGGTGGTAGAATTCGCCACCACAGAGATGCAGGAACAGGAAAGAGCACTAGGTCACATTGACTTAGTCTTATCTCAAATATTGAAAGATGTATTACAAGAATTGCAGATGAGCATGACAAAAGAGATGAACTCGCGCGTAGAAAATACATTTAGTGAGTTGGTTAAGGTTACAACCGAAAATGTAGCCTTGGAGATGGAGTACAACAAAGTCAAGTAGGAATTTGAAAAGGTTTACAAAGAACTCCCAAAGGCTTAGACAGAGATGGAGACCCCGGTTGAAGAACAAGAAACGAAGATAAGCGAAGCTATTCAAGGATTTCGCGCAGGTATATTCAACTTAGAAGCATGCATGACACCGAGTACTCCACTAGAAAAAAGGGAGAAAAGAGAACAAACAATGACCATAGTTGTGGAGAGAATAAATATCCTAGAGACAAAATGTGCTCAACTTTATATCGAAACCATGGGCATATGAATGCAATTAATTGAAGATACGAAGCAACAAGAGATTAGCCAGAAGATCCAGGTTGCGCAGGAAAAGGTGCAAAAGTTCAAAGCAGTAATGGGCACATTACTGCAAGCAGAGGTGGTAACAACAATGGATGAGAACAGAAAGATGTATTCAGAAATGAATGAGATAAGGGCGGAGCAACAAGCTCATGCACAAAAGATCGAGGTACTACAAGAAGAATCCTATATGGTGACAATGGCCTTAGCAACCACTCGAGGTATAATCAAACAGGTAGTCGAAGAAAGTGTTGAGAAGATCCAGGCTCGGGTTATTGCCGAAAAAGTCGACACATTTTTGTAGAAGGAGATAGAGTTAAAGGAGAAGGTCATGAAAACAAAAGAGATATTCAAGAAGTTCATGGGAAACTGGATGAAGGTCTGAGTGGCTTGGGACATGCCACAGGTGAGTGTTGGGGGCCTTTTGGATAGGATTTTTGGACAAGTTTTGGTTAAGTATTGGGATTTGTGACAGTTAGAAGTTGGACCAGAGTGCGTGACGAAGAGCAGGCTTTAAGGAGTCAAAGCGTACTCTAGAAGGAATTGTGACAGAGCGACGCGTAAAAGGAAAAAAGTAGTTAGGATTTTGAGACATTTTTTCCACATTGTAACAGACTTACCCCTATTTTGATGGATAAATATCTAAAGGGTTGTTGGGTAGAGGGGGATTTAGAAGAGTTGTAGTTGATCAGTTTATGGTGTGAATTTATTTTGAGTTCGTCAGTAAGGAAGAAGTTTTGAGGTATGATTGAGGAGTGAAGCTTCCACTGCAACAGAATGACTAGGTAGGTTTGGGTAATGTTATTGTTTCCTATTTTGTAGCGCAGTGTGTAGCTATAAGAATATTATCAATGGCTAATATAAGAAGCCAGTCGTTGTGGACGTAGCCCAAGTTGGGTGAACCACGTTAAACCCTTGTGTCGTGATGTGTTGTTTTTGCATGTTATGATATTTAACTGTTACTGTGCAATGGTGATAAATGATTAAGTATGTTGAATGTGTTATTCATACATGTTGTTATAATGTCGCACACTGAAGTAATTGGTAAATGAATGAATGTCAAGTAAAGTAATGTCACACACAAGGTATGTCGCATGATAAGTAATTATTAACTAATGGATACTGTGCACGTGAGTAGATGGTTAGTAAGGACAGGTTGAACGCCTCGCTTCCCCTCATCATTGCAAAAAATTGGTTCCTGCAGCCCCTATAGATGCCTCGGGTGAGACTTCACTTGCTTGCAGGTGATGCCGAAAGGGTCGGTGTCTAAGGGTTTTGCTAGTATGTTATCTTTGAACCTAGGATCTACCCACTGTGTGCCAACACTTGTGTAGCACTATATCCTTTACATATCCAACCATAGTTTATCCTCACACATGGTTAGCTCTGCTAGCATCCATTTCTATAACAAGAGTATATTTCCTAACCTTCCTTTGTTATAAACTCATAACCAATATAACATAACATGCCATTATATTTCATATGATTACATTCAATCATTAAATAACCTTTCTATATTCAAGGCCCTCCTCCTTTACCACATCTAATAGAGTGTCATGCTAATAATACACATCAATTCAAATATTGAATTTTGACTGAGGAAACTCTTACCTCAATTCCCTTAATCATTTTTGCATCATAAGCCACAAAGTTCATTCCTACATGGTTTCCATCAGTTTACTTAATGTTGTCTAATTAGTTGATATCTTGTAGAGGCTCACAACCCCTCTACACCAACCTCTTGTTCAACATTTTACCATCCCCATTTGTCTTCATATGGATGATTTTCATACAAAGAGACGTCATCAACACCTTCAACCATGCTATAAACCTTTTTCCTCGATATATAATCCACCATTAGTCACTTTAAGTATCATAATATTATTTATTTTGGCTTCTTATGCTATATGTGGTTGTCCTTAAATCCCTCTAGGTTCTTGTATCCTTGTGCACTCTCACTTTACTAATATGTGCATTGTTTCTCCCTTATCTAAACACTTTCCATCCAAGTCCAACTTAGCCATTTGGAATTTCAGCCAATATATCTTATTGGTACTACAACCCCATTTGCAACTACCTTTACGTAGGCAATCTTACCCCTACTTTATCTTGCTCAAATGTTTCAACATGTTGTAATGTTGCACTTTATGTCATTCCATATTTGTTTCAAACATTATCCAACATAGAGATGCTTTTCTTATCATATGCCTTCTTAATATTTCCATTCTGGAGTCACTGCACTTTTGAAGTTACACCCCTGACACCCTTTAGGGTGGATGAATCTCAATTCTTTCATCCCTTGAATGCTTTACACTTGCACCCTACTTCCATTGTGCACTATGATGACATAAGTGGTTTTCTTGCTCTAAATACTTCAATCATAGTTGTTTATTCATAGCTAGAAACTCTTCTAAGTTCTCATATACTAACCCTTAGAGTTGGTTTTTCCATCCCATGACTCACACATTACCTCAATATGTCCCTATTCCTTTTGCAACATGCTTGGTAACCATCATTAAATTTATACCTTCAAGGTTATGGAGAATGTCCTTGCCTCCTGTGCATATAAATGCCATTCTTCACGTATTTGATTTCTCCATTTTTTTTTGTCATGGTTGTTTGGTTATACATATTAACCAACTGCATTGGTCATGACCTTTATACCCTTTTTCTTCATGTAGACATCTTACATACCTTAGCCAAATATTATGAAATTAGTTTGTTCTAGAAATATCTCTGGCTCTGTAAGAATTATTCATACTTGCAAGGAAGTTAGAAACCATCCCAGTTTCCATATTTATAGTACCTTTCAACTTCTGAAAATTTATGAATATTGTAAATTTTTCTTCCATTGAGATTGTAGGTCCTTCATTATCTCAATTTCCGAAGAATATTGTAACACTTCTCTTGATTTGGAAAATGCATGTGCTCTTTTAGTTGAATGTCCCAGTGGATGGTGATGTTTACTAATGCTTCTCAAGTTCTTGGATCCCCTATAATCGTCCCTTCTACCATGAAATTTGTGTGTTGTTGCAGGTCTTGTGTTGTTGTGGGTCTTCTGTTGGCTACAAGTTTTGTGCAAGAATCCTTGTTGATTTGTCTTTATAAGTCATTCAAAATTTGTAGCAACTGAGTATTAATTTGACTCTAGTCTTCCTGGTCCCTTATCAACTTTTCATTACCTACTTTGTAGCTCTACACTTCCCTCTGCAACATCTCCATTGTCTCAACCAACTCTACAAGCTCCACCTTACTTCTATGTCCATTGGACCCTTGAATTATATTCTGCAAAATGCCCACACAATCTTCATTTATGACATCTGATATTCTTGTTACTAATCCCTTGCATAACACTCTCTTCTTGAGTGTTCCCCTACTCATCCACTATATCCTATTATTAAAACTCCACTCCTTTTGAATGCTAGGTTGTTACACTCCCAAATGTGCCTCCATATCATTACACAGTCACCATTAAAAACTCTATTAAGCTTGGTGAAATTTTCTAACTTGTATGTTCTTGATTAAGTTTAGATATGAACTTGCACAAAATGAACCTTGTCAACATCATAAAACCTAAAATCGGGATTACAACAATGAGAACTATGATTTCTATTCATTCAATTTATAGCATCATCAAATCCTCACTCTTTTGTTCTCCATAATGATCATTCCACTGTTCTCGATTGTATGCATCTTTATCTATCACACTCTTTCACTTTATTTTCTTGATTCTAGCAACATTGACATCAACTTGACCATACTTTACAAATATTTTGAGAATGCCCTATAGCTCTCTTTCCCCTCACCTCATTTGAAGCCCAAGTTCAATGAGACATATCCTTTGTAGCATTAATGCTTGGAACAACATTTTTGAAGTTGGGTGGGATTCTTCAGAAAGCTAGGGAGAAGTTAACGTCATTTTTATTATCATCAAACTTATGCATTAGGGATTATGCTCTAACATCCCACTCTTTSATGCATTTTTTCTCATGGTTTGGGAGATAAWGTGAACAATCAATATCCTCAATAAAATAAGGTGGTCTTGATGCRTAATTTCCTTTAATTTCATGTTTCTATGGATCTTGGRAAGCTAAGMAAAACATYTAAYGTMGTATAAGTTGGAATATATATTCTCCTAGTGTATGCAACATCAAATACTTTGTTYTYGGGTGCATATTGTTTACCATTTCAAACTATATAAACCACCTACATTGAAAAAARTRAAATTCACAAATCTTATCAAATTSATAATATTTATGATTGAAGTTATCAATAACCAATAACTATCAATAACCATTRTGCTAAGCAATATTAAATGTCRTGTAYAGTTAYATATATCTATCAAATTTGCAGCCATTCAAATTTCATACAACATTTAATACTACATACTARRATGGTTATTRACARCCAAAAAAACACTACCTCAAATCKATTAATATATAACCTGCTACCCAACATTAAAAATTRTAAACCAACCACATCATTCAATACTAATTAACAGACTATATATTTCTCACCAGAAAAAAAGGAATGCTAAATTTATTTATTTTTAACACAGTTTCCCATATATCTTATCAAGAGAGTGAGTGTGTTTCCACTAAAAGGACTAACTGATGTGCCATATGGATTATGCTTTATTATTTATCATTAATATTTATATCTATATAAGAAAGTGAATGCCTTTCCATTAAAAGAAGCACACACTGATATGCCATATCGATATCGAGTACAATAAAGAGGCGGTCAGCTTTGATTGCGACAAGATGTTTTGATTTAAATTATTTTAAATATATAATTGAATAAGAAATTGTTAAATTTAATCAATTTTTGTCAATTTTAATTCAAAAGATATTTATGAAGGAAAAAGGGATATATAATCGGTTTTTTTCAATGCATTTTTCAATATTTTCTTTTGTAACTATGAAAATCCGTAACAATGACAATAACCGAAATCCATGTATTTTTCAATATTAACATCCAATATTGGAATGTTATTTTTTTATTTATATATTTAAAAAATAAATAAATTTCATTTTGAATATGAATTTTATTATGATTTTCAAATATACTATGATAACTTTTCATTTACCATTTAAAAATTATATAAATTTTGCATATTCAATAACTAATTTCTGATAAGATTTGGAATAAATATTAAAAAAATATTTTCTAAAAATAACTAAAATGTAGAAGGTTTAAACTACATAATTGAGAATATTCATGTGAACATTCACTACTGCTATATTTAGAGTTTAGTTCAAACCCTATAAGATAGTACATTTGATAAGACATAAGCAAATTCTTTAGGTAAGCAGAGGTTAAGAGTTCAAACCTTGTATTCTTAGGGTTTTTTTTCCACGTTGGAGATTCCGCGCTGTAAACTCACCCCAGATACTTCCCCACATAGTGGCTGGTATGGGAGTGATAAAGCTTCGCAGCCCCAAGGGACACAGGTTTCGAACTCATGACCTCTCCCCAAACTAAAAGAGTGTGCGCATGTCTTAACCAATTGTGCTATCCCATGGGACCTCTGTATTCCTAGGATTAACAACTACGAAAAAAAAGTAATCGATTTGTCAATTGAAATTTTCCCTTTAATAACATCCAATCCTATTACACCTCTGGACTTTAGAAAGACACCTGTGATTCCCAAAAGGCAGCGATGTACAGTGAATGAATTCTTAAAATCTCTTTTGGGATTCCAAAATCCCGAAACCAAAAAAATGTTTACAGCTGAAAACCGTCGAGTAAAAAGTAAACTGGATACTGAAGTGATTGATATGCGATGTTCCTTCCCGGCCTTTAACACTCGAGTATTCATGCATTTATTTGCCCTATACGATGCACGTAGGTAATCAGTTCAAACGTGATAAACAGCATTCAAAGCGTTCTGTTTTTTTGGGTTGAGGATTTTGAGTCTACCAGATGTTCAAAATTGTAATTTGAATAATTTTTTTTTTTTTTTTCTACTTGTAATTTAAAATAATTTGAGAATTTTTAGTTGTAATTTAAAATAAAGTAAGTTAAAGATTTTGAGTCTACCCAAATGTTTAAAATTGCAATTTGAATAATTTTTTTTTTTTTTGGACTAATTTTACTATCGAACAATTCCAAACAACAAAAACTATTATTCAAACAATTTTTAGATAGAACAATTCTTCATCCCCAAATTCAGACAGATAAGAGGCAATCTAAATGCTAAGTAGTCAAAGCAGTTTACTTTCATGACATTAATAGCAAGTAGTAGTTTTTGCATTGATGAATACTCGATTGATTAATGGTTGATTGTAAACTCAACTTCTAATACAATTGTTCGTTATAGTAGAATATTTTACTGTGTAATTGTTCTAAGCTTCGTTTTTTTTTTTATATATTTTATGTTTAGTTGTTGGATTTGCATATTTGAGTAATTAATTCTGTATAATCCTATTGTTTGGGGATTTTTTAGCAAGCTGAATATCTTTTTACATTAAAAAATGCAATTTAAACAGCAAAAAATTATGATTCCGTGCAAATTCATATAGCCATATTCCAAGTAAAAAAACTAAAACATAAAACAGAGCAAAACTTAGAACATTTAAACCCCACTACAATATTAATAATATTGAGTTTATTAATGGATGCTTATTCTTTATTTATAACATTTTCACAACATTTAATTTTACCAAACCAAACCATAGCAGAAAAATTGGAAAAGGGTTAAATGGTTGATGAGTAATTTCTTTTATTAAGAAAAGAAGGAAAAATAGTTACATAAAAAGCATTGATTCTGCCCTTTTTTCAATTATATTTTAGAAGGTGGGAAATTTTATTATAATTTAGTTGTTAATTTAAAGTGAGGATAATGACACTTGAAATGATGTGTGTAGGTTTTGGGTTATCAATCTCTTTTCTTGTAAAAAAATATAAATTCTTAGCCAATTAAAAATAGATTTAAATTTAAATTTAGTTATCAATTAAAAAATGAGGATATTGATTATTGGTGGTTATTCCTAAATGTACCATTATTCAAGGAAAATCTCATCCCTTGAAATGATGTATATTTTTATGTCTTAAGAAAATAAACTCTTAACCAATCAAAAACACTTTTAAATCTTATTTCAAAGCTATTTTAAACCAAAATCCAAAAAATTTAATTATAACTTGTTCAAAAATTAATAAAATTTAAATAACCAAAAACCCAATTTAAATAATAATAAAATACACCATTTCAATACTCCTAAGCTTATTTAGATAAATCCATTAAAAGCACTCAAAGCAAAACATGTAACATTAACATCAACAATATTTCAATTTAAATTTAAGTAGGTATGGTTCACAATATGTGTTTTGCATAATATCTTAGCCCACCCCGTCATATACTAGGGTAGAAGTAGGGAGAGATATTATGTAAAACACATCTACTAAGAAAATGATTAACATCCTCCTAAAATATATTATATAAAAATTTCTCAAAAATATAACATCAATCCATCTAAATATATGTGATAAAACAAAATAAATTTTAATTATAAAATATCCTACTCTAAATTCAAATTGAAAAATAAATGGAAAAAGATAATATATAACTAAAATGATTTTAATTTCAAATTTATTAAAAATTAATAAAAATACAAAAATTTAATTTAATAAATTGAAAATTACATTAAATAGAGTAATTAACATTTCCCATAAAGTTAGAAGTGGGAGCATCCGTGATAGAGTGTGATTATATATGAATAAACAAACATTGGCGCATATATATATATATATCCAACTTGACATCCATAATGTAATTAATATCAATCATTTCAAACCATATGAGCCATCTATTCTAGAAAGGAGAGCCATAAGTATTTGGTTACAGAGCATTGATGTTTTATATGTTATTTTGATTTATGATTAGAGTGGCTTAGTTCCTTCATAGTTAGAGTTTTAAAGTTTACCTTGTTTCTTATTCATAGATTATGGAAAATTATTTCAAATTTTTTTTCACAAAAATTGTTTAAAAAAAAACTAGAGTAATTAAATTAAAATTTGTAAAATTTGAATTGTTTTTTATTTTTATTTTTAATTGATTTAATTATTTTTTATAATTAATTTTTATTTTTAATTAATTAATTTT
>JZKD02S1699946.1:0-41316 GCA_000966675.3 Picea glauca | reverse complement strand
AATTGGGAAAATGATAGCCATCAGATATCCAAGGAGGTTTAAAGCATATGAGGTCCCAAGTCATCATCCCAGCAAAATACTTGCACAAATCTATAAATGTCGACCCTACTTGTATTCATAATTCCGAGGTCGGCTCCGCACAATGATCCAGACATGACCACTTCCCTTTTTATTGCCACCAATCGGTTCAAGTGAAGTTGGTAGCGGTCGTGGCCGCGACGGAAATAGAATGAGCAACGACGTGACGATGCCCCCAATATTTTCGAACACTTGTAGAACACACCCTTCAAACGCTCCAAAAGTCTCCTCCGATGGGTTCCTTCCTCAGATTCCTATAGTGATTATGTATTTTAACACCACTTCATGTGAGATATGAAGCCAACCAGCAGAGTCAAAAATTAAATTTTAGGGTGTGGATTCCTTATATTTTCTTTGCGTTGATCACACAATGAATGAATCTTAGTCATAGTCAAGATTTGCATAATTTTTATAACCCATGTAGAAGTTGGTATCGTACATTTGCTCTACTTTTTATATAACCAATGTAGTAGTTTTACATTTGTCTCATTTTTGTCCATACACCTCAACCATTATAAGTTATGGATATTTATTTTGTTTAGAAGAGATGCATGATGAATGACTCGATCTATTGAGCCGATAAGATATTAGGGGGTATGTTGTGTCAGGTAAATAGTAAAGAGTAAACAATTATAATACTGAATTTCACAATACCAAATAGACAGTGATACCGATCAAACTATGGTCTTTCTCTTTATATCCGGTCTTTAAGCGTCAGTTATTGGAAGTCATGGATTTTTGTTTTGTTTGTTTATTTGGATGCATAACAGTCGAATGATTGGTGACATGTGATATGATTGAATGAAAGAATAATATGATCAGATGTCAAGCCAAGAATTCCCTTTGGAGAAGTTGGATGAGGCTGGCATCGATCTTGAAAGCTTTGGCGAGAAGGGAGGCATCGACGGGGGGGAGAGGCTCCAAACAAGGACTTGGCGGCCTGCTGGGTTCTAGGAAGCTGGATGCTCAATGTAGCGATGACCACTACGCTGTATCTGCTCACATTCTATTGGAAATGCACCATAACTCTAGGGAACACGAACACACATTTTTCTGAACAATCTGTTGTCAGTGGTGATGAAGCTTATTGCGAGAGTACCCTCAATGACCACCAAGATTTATGTGGCCCACAAATGAGTGTGAGGGGGATTAAGGCCGAGAGGAGTAGCGTAATCAATTTGAGCCACAAATATTCCCAAGGTGTTTAAGCCTGACATCTGAATTACATTGGCTTGAGTTACGTTGGATCCCAACATTTTACTAGTATCCCCTGCAATATTTAGGCCTTTGAACATGAATTCCTCCACTGTAACCATGCTCGCATCCTTACACGAGAACCCATTCACATTAAATGCAATATTCATATATATATATATATATATATATATATATATATATCTCATATTTACTGATGTGAACGATATTTTCTTTGCATAAGTTTATCAGGAGTTGTACAAGTGGTTAGTCAGACTAGAAGACACTCAGTTTGAAATCAGTTCTAGACCACCTGTGGTTTGGACATCGACGTTGATTAAGAAAGTCAAGAAAGTTGATAACGTTGCGTCAAGGGTAGTGGATCTGTGGTTTGACAACACTATTGGAGGGTACATTACTGAATTTTCTATTGACATAGTGGAATCATATAGTCAAGTAGAGAGGTATTTCTTCAAGGGACCTAGAGGAAAGTTTCTACACTTTTTGAAGTTGAAGATTAAGATGCTATTGCATGAGAAGAATATCTTGAAGATACAGTAATCAGTTGGATTTTAAAGCTAATATTCAAGAATTCAGACAGTGACAATGAAACAAAGGTTGGACACACGCGCAATGGAGATCATTCAGAAAGATTCCTCTTGTGAACTTGTTTAAGTAGAGTTATAGGCCATTAGCACAAGATGAAGGATTCTACAGTGGAGAAGAAGCAGAGTGATCAAACGAAGAGTATTTAGAGTTCGCAAGGGGAGAGGAAGTAGAGACTGAAGAACCTTGCCGAGAAGAACCGAGAACATCAGGTACTGCGCCTATTGTCGAAGTAAGTATTGCTACTCCTCCTGTTGTTTTAGCAACACCAAGTAACCAGAGTATCTAGAGCAACCAAGGTATACTGTCACAAGCAGTTTAGTACAGACTCAGTCGAGAAACCAAGGAAAATCAATGGCAGATGAAATGAGGTTACCTATCTTCAAAGGAGATGGATTTGAGGATCCTGACCAACACTGGTTCTTATACGAAGTTGTATGGAGCATTAAGCAAGTCACCGACGAAGCTGTTAAGAGAGATCAGTTTAGTACTACCTTGAGGGATCGTGCACTGAGCTGGTATATGAAGCTTGTTACAACATATGTACAACCTAGAGCGTTGAATGACATTAAGACTGCGTTGAGTGAAGAGTTCAAGAAGCCTAAGTCGGAGTCGCAGTGCATTACAGAGTTGAAGGAGATCAAGCAGAAGGTGATTGAACCTGTTTGGGAATTTGATCAGAGGTTTAAGACCTTGACAGGCCGTTTAAGTTTTCAGATTCTAGATGAACAGCATAAGGAATGGTTCATCATTGCCCTCCTGCCACACATTAGAGTTCCTCTAATGTAATCGAAGGTCGCTTCACAGGCCGAAGCATTAGAGATTGCCATGAAACTAGAAGCAACCCCTGTAGGAGAATCTAGTCCAGGTATGAGTCAAATTTTGAATCAATTAACTAGTTTATCTTTACAGGTTGAAGACATGAAGAAAGACAGAGGAAAATAGAAAAGAGAAGACATCTGGTGTATTAGATGTAAAGTAGATGGCCATGACAAAGAGAATTGTCCTGTAATTAGTGAATACTTGGCCTTTGGAGCTCCTAACCCTTTGAAGCAGGCTACTTTACCATGGTGTGAGGTATGCAGAACTATGCATTGCCCTGGTGAATGTTATTATATGCAGAAATATGTCCAGACACCCACCAATATTTATTGTACATTCTGTAAATATGTGGGGCATGATGAGAAGGACTGTAGGGCTTATGACCTCATGCATGAAAGGTCAAGGGATGCATATACAATTCAAGGAGAATTACAACCAGAAGGGAATGTTGCGTAGTTCAATCCCCCAGGAAGAGGAAGCTTCACCCCTCGCGGTGGGTTCAGAGGAAGAGGACAAGGAGGAGGCATGGGTCGAGGTCAAGGTCAGATTATTTGCTATAACTATGCCCAACCAGGTCATTTGGCAAGAGATTTTCAGATCCCTTGTACTACTTGCAACTACTGTACTTCATTTGACCATGTCATTGAAGACTGTCCAGTATTGTTATCTAAAGTTAAGGAAAGACGAGGTGGAAACCAACAAGTCCAAAAAATATCAACTGAACCTCACAGTGAGGAACCCAAAGTCATTGTTATTACTAGAGGAGGCGTTGTCATAGGAGAAGATAGGGTGACTTCAGGAAAGACTACATATGGATCATGGATCAGAAGAGCTTCATAGAAGGCACCATCGTTTGATCCAAGGAAAGAAAAGCATACTTTTGAAGAAGCAAGAAGATAATTTGTAGGTGAACAAGCTTCTTCATCTAGGGAATAATCAAAAGTAAGGGAATGTGAAATGCCTCCAGCATTTGATCAGTCTGCCCCACCTAGACAAGGAAAAGAGGTAAGCAATCTTGTGGACTTCTTGTATACTTGTATTGATTTGATTAAGGATGAAAGAGTTGTGCAGGAACTACAACACCAAATAAGAAAGTATGAAATTGGAAGAGTAGATCCTCTGCTGAGTAGAGCTGTGAATCAAGTATCTAGAAAAAGGAGGACAAGCAAGGAAATGCACCTTCATGCTTAAATTGGAGACTATGACATGGACTATGTGGTCCTCGACATGGGATCAGAAGTAAATGTTATGACAAAGCAGACTTGGGCATTGATGGGAAAACCTAAATTGATTTACTCTCCTATTAGGCTCAAGATGGCTAATCAGCAGGCGGTGAGCCCCTTTGGAAGACTAGAGCATGTCCCTGTGGACATCGACGGAGTGAGGACATTTGCATACTTCGAAGTGATCGAGATTGTTAATGATAGCTGTCCCTATCCTGCATTGTTGGGTATTGATTGGGCTTTCGACAATTTGACCGTTATTGACCTGAAAAAGAGAAGAATGACATTTGAAGTTGATGGCCTTAGGGTCATTGCACCTCTTGATCCCGATGAAGGTCGTATATACACAGAACCTATAAGAGAAGAAGACCATGCCTATGAGCTAGAGAACATATATAAACTAACAGTAAGACAACAAGATTATATTAATCCTACAACAGATGGAAATCTAAGTTGGCGAAGTGAAAGTGCATGCTCGTCAGATTTAGAAGAAGCATTGGAAAATTGGCAAAACAAAATGTATGAATTCTCTACGCGGAGGTGTGCAAAATTGACTAAGGCAGTTCATTAGATTGGCACAGAAGTAAGTAATCTTCCTACATTTGATGGCTTGGAATTTAGAGACATTTCTATTTTAATTTGAAGGAATTATATCAGTACAACAGAAGTTGTTAGCACTAGATGAAGCCTTGAAATCAACATCGGCTAGATGGTGGGGAACACACAAGAAGAACATCGGCTAGATGGTGGGGAACACACAAGAAGAACATCGGCTAGATGGTGGGGAACACACAAGAAGAACATCGCGGAGTGGGTACAATGTCACACCTTGTTGACAGTGCTCTTTTCAGATCAAGTTGAAGGTTGTGAAGTTCGATACACAGGTTAGAATTGTCCTAAGGACCATGTGCGAAGTTGTGAGGAAGACTGGAGCAACATTCCTAAAGAACAATGGATACATAAGTTCATTAACACCTTAGATACTACACCTATCAACTGGTATCTTCAAGAAGAACTGCGCTTAGTCACTACAGATTGGTATGGTATGACCCAAAAATTTATATCTACATTCCTATTTGAAAGTCAGTACCCCACAATAGATCATGATTTACAAATTGTAAGACAGAAAGTCTTTGAGGAGGCACCTAACCCCCCTCTTGAACAAGAAGAAGATGAATGGACTGCGCCTCTTCAACATTTATAGGGTTTCTATAATATTAATGTTGATGAGGATGATGACCCTAGGAATGTGAACATTTCAAAAACTGAAGGACAAAGAGATATAAAAGGACCAGGGATTGAATTAACTTTTGTTCGGAAGCCTATTAAAATTAAGAAGGTTAATATTGGAATAGAGCAAGCATCTAAGTTGGAAAATGTTGGAGACTATTGGGATGATGCTACTATTAGTAAGATTACAGAACTATTGCATGAGTATCAGGACTTGTTTCCAACCAAGTTCACATACATGAAGTGAATTAAAGGGCCCATGGGAGAAATGAATATTCCTTTGAAAGCAGATGCAAGGCATGTCAAGCAGAGGCCTTACAGACTGAATCCCAAGTACAAGCAAAAATTTAAGACTGAATTAGATAGAATGCTGGAAGTAGTGGTACCTATGGAATATTTGGTTCCTAGTTTAAGAATTGCAACATTTAAAGGTATGGATGACACCGACGTTGTTCAATACAGGCTTGCGTAGTTGATGGAACTAGAGGAAGACATGTTCATTGCAAGATTTCATCAACAGGTACAAAAAGAACGAGAAAAGGCTTACCATGACAGACATATCAAGAAGAAAGCATTTAAACAAAGAGATTTGGTACTTTTATATGAAAACAAGTTCATGAAGCATCCATGAAAGTTCGGGACACATTGGCTTGGGCCATTCGAGGTTGTCTATGTTACAGAAGGTGGAGCTGTGTAGTTGAAGAATCTTAATGAAGAATGGAAGGATGGTTTAGTAAATGGGAGCCAGTTGAAGTTGTATTGTGACAACCACCTTCCTCGTAGCTCTCAATAAAATAAAAGGAAGAAGGGTCTAGGTACCAGGTGTAGTTGAAATTGGGTACCAGACACAGAAAAGACATTCTTCACACGATAGGGAGGGATAGAGTAGAAAGCATAGGCTGCTCCACGCAGTCTGCAGTCGAATTAATATAGAAGACTCAACCCTGCATTGACTTGGGACGAGTCACATGTGAGCATTGGGGGCTTGTTGGCCCTTGTTCATGTATTAAGGAAGAAAGCGAAGTATGAATTACGTGGAAGGCACATAAACCGAGGAAAGGTTGAAGTGGTTAAAGAAGCATAAAAGAAGGAACGAAGTAAAGGAAAGAAAGTCGTCAAAAGAGAAGATCAAGGAAGACAAAGCATCAAAGAAGATAGATCTTGAACAAGTCAACAAGCGGAAGAAGACACTAATGGGTGCTTTGGAGCACCTCATGGAGAAGAAGGAAGAATAGGTCGACGAAGTCCTTAAAATGAGGGTTATGTGGACCCATGGTTTTTGGCACCTAGGCTTTGGTCCATGGTTTTCTAAGAGTCACAGAATGTATAAATAGAGGTCTAGAAGAGTTTCAATGAGAGGTGAGAGTGGTGTTGATATGTAAAAGTGTTATGTTTTAGGGCATTCTTGTATTTTGGGTCTTCAGCTGGGTGCGAAGATCGACCCTGCAGCTAGGTGCACAGGGATAGGAAATAAAGAGGAAGAGAGAGAAGGATTTGCAGCTAAGTGCGTAGATAGAACTGTATATATTCATCTATTCTATCAATAAACACAATTCTGTGGAAGTATCCCTAGGGAGAGGGTGAACCACGTAAAATATTGTTGTTCCATGTGGTTGTTTCTTTGTTATTTACTACCTTTTACACTATTATTGCACTGTTATTTTTCATGTTGAAGTTAAGTATAATATTGTTAAGAATCTTTGGGCTATTTTGCATTGTTGTTTTGGAATCATATTGCATTTCCTTTGGTTGTAGACACCTGTGTCCTACAACCCCCCTATTGCTACTTCAGGTGAGACTTCATCTGATTCACAGGTGTTGTCGTAAGGGCCAATAGTTAGGGTTTGTTGGTGTGTTGTTAGAGTTGAACCCTGGGTCTACCCCTGTGCCAACATGCGACAACTGAATGAATATTTTTCTTCATTTAGATTCGATGCTACCTCAGATCGTTAGATGATATATGGAGTTTTAGGAAAAATTAAGAGCACTCTTCCTTCTTATAACGACAACGCCAAATTCCATTTTAGTTTTTTTATATTCTAAATTTGAGTCTTGCAAGAAAGCGACCGACTCTGTTTTGTAGTTGGACACAATTGTCTATCTTGAAATTAAAATAGAGAAACACAATCACTCGACACACAACCACATCTGCCACATATGACCGTGTCCTGATTCTGGTTGCGTCACAAGCAAGCGATGTGTTTCACATTTTAGTCTCTCAACTAGGCAAGTATCGTCTTCTTGGAATAGACTTGGTCACTTTGTCTGTTGTGAAACATTTTGTCGCCGTGAAGGTCAAAGGATTGATCGCGCAAATTGAATTATTTGTGAAGAATCCGAGATGGACAAGGCCCTTGGATCGGACGAAGCACATGAATTCGTTTTTGCAGTGACTTGAACCATTGGCGTCTAGAAAGACAGTCCCGATTCGATTGGTGTACAGTGAAATCAAGAATACATAGGATGCGAAAACGGACCAGTAGCAAGTGTTCTTCTCGATCGTTTGATGCTATTCGCATAGCAAGACATGGGAATCATATTGGATTGTAGGCTTGTAGATCTAAGAGGAACAAAAAGGGAAGTGGTGCAACATGGCGGTGGAGGAAGGTATGATGTATTTTTGGAAATGGACAGGTGGTTAGAACTATCCGGTTGCAGACAAAGACAAACACACTTGACACTTGCTTATAAGTTGTGAATAAATATATATAAATGACACTTGTTTATACGCTGCAGACAAGGGGCGAGAGAAAACTCCCCTTAAAGAACGCCTTTGGCATACTAATTAGTGCAATCTATTTATTATATAGAAATTTTGTACTTTTAATTATATTTTATGATTTAATTGTATTGATTATATTTTATGATGATGATGATGATGATTAACTTATAGTATTCATTGAGACCATATCGTATTTTTAAATTGGGATCTAATATGGGTATAGGCAAGGCAATCTAAGAGGAAGTGTTTTTCATCTTCTACCTTCTTAGTGTCACAAAGATGGCAGATTCTTTCATCCAACACCCAATTCACTATGTAGCTCGTGAGAGTTTGTTCTTATTTTAGCAATGTTGATTTCCTTCTTTGTACTTCTCAAAACTGAGAGGTACTTTTGATCTTAATTTATTTTTATCCTCTAATTCTTTATAGCACCACATATTCTCCTTAAATTTAGAAGTGATAATATTTGTAATATTATCTGTATTCTGCATGATGGCTTCTTAACTCCATTATTACAACCTTGCTTAGCTCCTATATTACAATAAATTTCTTTAGACCAACCTTTAGTGTTCCTAAACTTGGCAATAAATTTCTCATATAGCCTTACTGCAATAACTCTTAACTTGAAAGGGACTTTAATCACTTCTAACCTATTCCAGAGGTTAGTCCTGGGCACATTGTCAAAATCCTTTCTAAAATCAATGAAACAACAAAGGAGATCATTTTTATCATTACGACACTCATCTGCAATGAACCTAAATGTAACAAGGTGGTCCACAGTTGAATGATATCCTCTAAACCCAACTTGGCCTTTAGCTCTTTTTCTATGGCTTTCTAGCCATGCATCGATCTTCTTTTCCAAACTACTTCCATATAGCTTAGCTAAAATGGGGCTAATCATAATGGTCCTATATTTAGAGGGATTTCTTTTATCCTCACTTTTAAAAATAGGTACAATGAGGCTTTGAGTCCAAGGTTTTGGGAATACTTGTTAGATAGCTAAATTGAAGAGCTTATGTATGTGAGGGATGAGGATAGGTCTGTCAATTTTTAAAATTTCATCTTGGTAACCTTCGATGTCCTTATTTTTTTTTCCTTTTGAGAGCCGCTTAACCCCAAACTTAATGTCTTCTATAGAAAACGTTTCATCCTTTGTAGATATCTTTGGAATGTTATCCATGACATTAGGAGATTGTAAATAATTTCTTTTAAGATAGAAATTTCAATCCTTCAATGGAATCCTATTATTTTATTTATTTTTAGGAGTTAGAATTTGCCTCTAGAATTTCTTAGGATTTATCTTAAATAGGTGCAAAAGCTTTTCTGCTTTCTATTTATGATTTTTTTTTCCCAATTAATTAAGGTTTTGTATCTATTTATAAAGTCTTTTTTTTTCTTTTTTCTTTTTACATAACACCTCAATAGAAAATTTATTAATGGAAATATAAAGGATGGTTGTAATACATAAATAAGTTAATATAAAAATATTTTATTTAAAGTGGACATTAAAATATTTTATTTATGATGGACATCCAAATATCTTTTTAAATGTCACTTGTAAATTTCATATTGAACACAATGTTAGCCTCTTTCTCATATACAATCATTAAGTCCAAGTATACCACCTTTGTATATTTTACATACTAGGATATGTTATCCTAAGTGTGTTTCTAGATTCCTACTTTGCCTCCTCTACCTTATCTCCTGATGAGGTGTCGATGTGAGAACAATTGAGGTGGTTTCATTATTGTATTATATATTTGTATCATTAATATGGGTACAATGTCGAGAATTATGGCTTGAGGCCTTTTTTGCCAATCTTCTTGTCCTAATATTCTTATGTTCAATTTCTTCAATTGGTATTAGAGCAAGGTTGGCTAGGTGTGACTCCCTCACGGGAGAGCCCATGGAGATAAGAACCTATGACTATAGTCCTACATGTGCTTAGGGGTAGGAATAAGAGTAGAGAGGTAGATAATATTTGTTGAGTGTATAGTTGCAATTCTTTTGTAACCGCAAACAAAGAGTGAGGGTTTTGAATATGCAATTTTGACTGGAGATTCTAGATACCCTGCTTGAAGTTGAGAGTTATTTTTTCAAGTTATTTTGAGCGTGAAGCAAAAGTGTGCCTAGAGCCTGGGACAAGGAGTAGTCACCAAGAATTAGTTGTATGCAGCACCCTGCTGGAAGAGGTGCAGGAGCAAGGAGAAAATCTCGCTACAAATTGAAGAGGCCACGAAGCAAAGACAAAGGTTCTGGTGTAGTGTTGTCTGTTCTGACTAGTGTTTCCAGCAGTTTCGAACCAGGCACACAAATTCACATCTTCTTCAAAGGGTGAATTCCCTCGAGATCGGAGGAGATAGCAAAGTCTTGCAACTCTCAAGACCACAAGGGATTTTGTCGAATCAAACAATGTTACTTGTTGGACATGTTATTGATGAAAACGATTGTCAATAGGAGATTTAAAGTTTTAATCTGGCATCAACATCGATTGTGTTTGACATCTATATTGAACGTTTTTTTGTTCATCATATATTAGCAAATCCAAGGTATGCATTCAATGTTTTGGCAATTTCTCTCTACAATTAGCGATTTGTTAAAGATCTAGCAATATTGGCATGAACACACCAATAGATCTGCAATATCAAAATTGTTCATGTCTGCACAATCTTTGTTTTATATGTGAATCACGGGAAATGTATTGTTAAATATTTGATATATAATAGTTGTGGCAAAGCCCAGATCATAATCACGGGTTTGAATTGTATCCTCCTAGAGAAAAATTGATCTAGAAATTTCGTGGTCACATTCAATATCTGTAGAAATCCACATTAAATATTCTTGGATGCAGAATATAAAAGAGCACAGGCGCGAGGCACTTCCTACATAAGAGACAAATTGCACCAAGGATTGTGGACTTGTGGCGTTTATCAATTGGTTTGTTGGTGAGATACATCACTGCCCATAAATATGAGAGGAGTTGTTGTAGAAGCTAGACATGTTGTGTGATCCAAAAGGAGTGTAAAACCAAACCCATTTGAAGGAAAGTCTGCATGGAAGAGCCATGATTGTCTATTGCCAACCTCCACAAATTAGTGTATTCACCCACGATAACTCATTGATCTGTAATAGAATCTTTATAGGGTAGTGATCTACCTTCACCTCTTATCCATAGATCTGCTACATCAACACACAGGCTAAGCGATTTCAACTAGACTATGATCGGATCCATGTTGGCTCAAAACTCAAGGAAATCTACAATGAAAGTTGTGAAATACTTCACTCAATGCATTGGTGCGTTGGATGAGAGTGTGTTGGAATCCTTCATTCTCATGCCTCAATCAACAAAATACTTGCATTAAATCCCTTTCATTTTTTCTCTCCTTGATTCATTATTTACTTTGAAAAGTATATCGCATTTCCATTTTAAAAGGAAGTATTACTTTTAAATTTTTTGAGGGGGTTAGGGTTTCACTTGGCAAAAGTTAAAGAAAGGTTTTTATAATTGCATTTTTTTTTGCTCTTAAGTGATATTAAGGGCTCATTGTATTCAAGCCTCATCATAACAAAGATCAAGTTGTAAAAATCACAATAAAATCAATTTTTTATGCTTGTATACTTGATCCGGCCTGAAATTTGAATAGGGGGATCAACGACATTTTGTGTGCTTGAGTATCATTGGATTCATGGTGTTTTTAATATATTTTTACAAGCACAAAAATTTAAGGATTAGAGGAAATTTAATGTAATTCAAGCAACATCAATGCACATGCAATCAAGCACCTACGACGAATTTTCAAGCAATCTGCCATGCAATTTTAAGTCATGAACAATTATACATGAACAATGGACACTTCAAGATAATAATCAAGGAATCAAAGCATCCACAACAAATTAAAGTTCAAATACCAATCAACACTAATTGTAACTTGCAATAGTCATTTTGTAAGTGAACTTGTATCTTTGAGATCATGTTGAATTGAATTTGTAATTGGGTTCATTCTTGGTTGAACCTGACACCCTTTATTTTTTCGAGTCCAAATTCCAATTGATGTACATGTCAAGCAATCATTGTAATACTCTGGGATGCATTTTTGGTGGTAACTGAAATCCTCAACTTCTTGGAAGAAAGAAATTTCAAGTGAGTGAGTACAAGCGAGCCAGAAGAGAAAGTGAACGAGAGGTTCAAGTGAGCGTGTTCAAATGGAGCGAAGTTGTGAATTACTAGAGTTTCTGAATACTCTAATAAACATCACTGAAGACAACATAGTAATATTGAACAAAACAACTCTTCAATCAGTGCTAACTTGTTTACAAGTGACGAAACCTAAAGTTAAACTTCTTCAAGCACAATCCCAACTATTGAATGATGGGTTCATAAATCTCAAAAATCAACAGTCAGTGAATTGTTCTGAACTAGTTTTTGTTCAACACAACCCTCTCTATGATGATAATGATGATGATGAAGATGATGATAATGATGATCAACAGTCATTGAAGGAGAACCTCAACAAGCCAACTTCAGAAGCAACTTCCAATGAAGATGAAGTTGTTCAAGTTCAACATAATCAGACTCAGAATATTATTTCCAAGCCCATCATAAGACCTTAGGAAGAAATCATTTACAACAAGAATATAATAGGACTTGTATATGACAAGGAAGTTACCTTTCATATTCCTGATTATTCTAGACCAATCAAGTTCCAAAGTGCTGGATTCCTTCAAGAAGATTCACTTTCACCTGTTCAAGTTCAGCATCATAATGTGACATGCCAACATTGTAATTGAGTTGGTCACATGGAGAATCGGTGTTTTTATCTCCATCCTTGCAAACATTGTGGCAAGCATAACCATTCTTCAGACAGATGTTCAGCATTGAAGAAACCTGCAAGATTGAAGATTCACTATGAGTGGATTGATCCTTGGCAATGGTCATCAACAACCAAGCGATTATATAAGTCTTACCAAAGAATAAAATCTCGAGTAAAGACGTGTCTTGCAATAGATAGTGAAACGTGTATATAAATCCAACGTGGTCCCCTTATGGAGTATATTTTAAGCATGGCCCTCATGGGATGAGATAACATGTGGTTGTTTCCACATGCCCACTTTGAGTTGTACACAAATGGAGTAAAAGTGAAACTCTCATGCACCTTAAGGTGGGGGAGTTCATAAATCCAGTGAAGATGGTTTTTGTGAAACCACTTGTGGTCTCTCCTTTCAATTGAAAAAGAGGGGAATTGATGATGGAATTGAAGATGGTTGTCAGAAAGAAAGTTTCGACAACAACAAACAACAAATATGTCAGATAGGCATCGAATTTTACAGATGAGCAACTGCAATCTGTAGATGGCAGACTTTGGCAGAATGATGGTTCTATATTGAATCATACATAGGGACGTTGATTTTGAGAGAAAATGATGTGGACATTTGGTTCACCTAGATGGTCATTTGACCTAGCAGAGGACAGATGGATCCTTTTGCATTGCAGCTTGGCATTGATTGAGTTGTCAAGTATTTTTAGGGATGTGTCAGATTTGTAGCTGATTCAATTTTGTTTGTTCGCTCTCATCATATTGGAGTTCACATAAGTAAACAAATTGTTGGCATTCTGGCTCACATGTTTACATAGTGGGATTTTCCAGAGTTCTCAGCATCCAGATTTGGCAGTTTTTCAGGCAGTTCTTCATTGTGGCTCAGCTCAAGTGTTTCATCATGAAGACATGGAGAAATACCAACTTATGCACCTGCTTTGTTGGTATTGTTGTTTGGACTTATGATTGAGGGGGGGAATATTAGCCTCTTTCTCATATACAATCATTAATTCCAAGTATACCACCTTTGTATATTTTACATACTAGGATATAGTTTTTATCCTAAGTGTGTTTCTAGATTCCTACTTTGCCTCCTCTACCTTATCTTCTGATGAGGTGTCGATGTGAGAACAATTGAGGTGGTTTATTGTATCATATATTTGTATCATTAAGATGAATACAATGTTGAGAATTATGGCTTGAGGCCTTTTTCACCAATCTTCTTGTCCTAATATATATATATATAACAAGTCTGAACACAATAATTTATACATTTACAACACAATTACATTAAAAAAACTATCTTTTTCAAATGTGGAAACAACCTCAACCAGTGCCATTCTTTCAAGTATCTTGATAAAATCGAACAACAATTTGAAATTTTCTTGCTCTTTCCTACGCATCTTGTACATTGATTTTTGAATCTCCATATCATCTTCAACGTATACATGAAATTCTTAGTTGGCCTTACCTTTGCAGAGTGAGAGAGGACACCACACGACCACTACTATGGAAAGAGAGAATAACAAAATTAAAAAGGAATGAAATTGGCTTAATAAGGCAAGAAATAAGATTTATGATATTCACAACCATGAAACTTTATCATGATATTTGTATAGCCAAAACTATAGGGTGTATTGATTTCAACAATGCAATAACCTTAAACAATAGGGTGCATTGATTTCTATGGTAATATTACCTTGAAAAATAATTAAAGGTATTATTTGAAAAAACGAGAAAATTGATTTAAAGGTATTAATTGAAAAAACAAGAAAATTGATTTAAAGGTATTAATTGAAAAAAAAAAGAAAATTGATTTAGTGTATTTATCAAGTGAAATGGATTGAATAATAACATAGTGCAATCCAATTTCAAAATACATGAAAGAGATTCTCAATGATAAGATGAAGTCCATATCTTTGTTTGATTGGATGTGACTCTGTTAATATTTGCACATTAAAATCATTATAATATTAAAATATATAGAATGCATTAAAACTAAAAGAAAGCAAAAGAACAAAACATAATTATGAGGAACATAAGAGATCGAAGAAATAAACTATTAATACTAAGAAGCAAGAGAGACAAGGTATCAAGATTTAAATGTTTTGATGGGTTTTAAAATCAACTTCCTTTCTCATCATTTCGATTTGTTATTGTTTAGAGTCTTCATCATTGAAGACTAAACATTGCTACTTTGTTGTTATTACATTGTTAACTTTTTTTATCCGGATTTAGGAGTGGAACAAACTGATTAACAGACTGAATGCAATAAACTCAAAGATATGAATAATAACACAAATATCATGTGAACAATATCTTTTATTAAATAATGAAATAGGCTAAAAATGTAAAACTGCAGAATTGAAACACTTGCTCGAATGGTGGTAGCTAACTCTGAAAAGAGATGCGGCTGCTACGTGCATCTGTCTGAGTAGAATGAATTACAATGAGGATCCAAAGGCCTTTTTGATATTACTCATGAATGCCAAAACCCTAGACATCTAAAAACCTAACCCTAGAAAGTGAAATGCCAAAAGTCATGTGGGCCCTATGGGTAAGTTGGTGTAACTTGGTACCTCAACTTCCCAGGGTCATAACTTTTGCATACAGCCTCTGTTTTAGGCACCTCATAGCTCGTTGGAAAGGTATTTCAGAGAAATACACATTCTTCCATCAACGTTTAGGGCCCCAAAACAGCCCTAGAAGTACAACAAGATGTGATGACATGAAAACATACAAAATAAGCCAGTTGGATTAGGTGAGAGGCCACCCATATCCAACTAGAGGATGTGTGGAGCTTCAGACAACCCCAAAAGTGTAGAACCCACAATTACAAAGTAGTACAAAAGAACTTGTTGAATTAAAAATGGACACGAGGAGTCGATTGGAATAGGTGGGTTGCCACCAATATCCACTCGAATCAATCCTCCCCCCTTAGGAAGCAATGGTATCCATTGCATTGGGTTCCCCCATCAGGTGAGGAAACTTTTGTTGGATTTGGCCCCGGGTGAACCACTTGCCTTGGTGTAGGAGTTTCCCTGAATCGACAACCCAATAAAGCTGGATCCTCTACTGGAGAGTGCCCTTGATCTATGTGTCCACTATCTGATCAGTGGATGCTTGTTCCATGCAGTCAGGGTTGAGATTTTTTGGTGTCAGTTATTTTGTGATCTTGGAGGTGTCCAATAATGGTGGAAAATATGGTCGAAGGAGGTCCACATTGAATACTGGATGTAGGCCAAGGAAGGGTGGAGTTTTGAACTCAAAATCATTGATACCCACAACCTTGGTGATAGTGTAAGTCCCATAACAAAGGGGGCGAAGATTTCGATGGGGCCCGATGAGACACTCCTTCTGCAAATGTAACCAGACTTTGTCGCCAACTTAGAACTGGTGTGGTACCCTGTGTTGATCATGGCACCGATTGTACTTGGCATTGGATTTCTACAAAATCTCCCGGACCTATTGACGGATGTGTTGAATCTGCTCAATGAATTTGGTGGATTTTTCAATCACAGAATGATCAGGGGAAGATTTTGTTTGTACAGTGGCAAGAGGAAGTGCAACATCAATGGGTCCCAAGGGTTGGAATCCCAGACCCACCTGAAATGGGCTATGTCCAGTGGAACTATGGAGAGCTCTATTGTAACTGTGTTGGACATATGGGAAGCTCTCATCCCATGTACGTGGATGATTAGAATTGTACATGCAAAGAATGTACACAATCTGTTTGGCCATCATTTTGGGGGTGGAAAGCTATGGATTTTGTGAGCTTAGTGTCCAACAAAGACCAGAGACTCAACCAAAATGTGTTGAGGAGCCTGCTGTCTCGGTCGGAGAAGATGGTCTGTGGTATCCCAAAGTGGACCCACACTCGTTCGAAGAAGAGTTTGGTAGTATCTGCCACTGTGACATTCTTCTTACAGGTGGTGAGGATGGCCATCTTTGAAAATCGATCAACGACCATAAACACATAGTCATTTCCTTTCTTGGTGGACGACAAACCAGACATGTAATCCATTGAGATGGATTCCCAAGGATTCTCGGGAATAGAAAGAGGGGTGTATAAGCCTTGATTCTTGATGGTTGGCTCGACAATGACACATGCAGTGCAAGATCTAATATACTTGCTGACATCCTATCAAAGTTTTGGCCAATAAAAATGTTTCTCAATAATAACCACATTTTTCTCTACGTCAAAATGTCATGCCACTCGACTGTAGTGGGCTTCCCAAATCATCTTTGCACACTCGCTTGTAGGAACACAAAGATGGCCCAGGTGGCACAAGAGTCTGTCATAAATGTGAAAATCAGTGGCAATTGTGCATGTACCCAAGAGATGATAGGTGGTGGTGAAGTCCAGATATTGCTGATAAATTTGGGGCCACTTAGATGCTTCATGTCCACAGGAATGGAGCACAGTGGTGAGTGTAGCCACAGGAGGCCGACTGAGGCAGTCAACGACACAATTGGAGATACCTTGGTGCTTCTTGTTTTTCCCTTTTTACCTTACCATGCAACCGACGTTGGAACCTAGTACTTCGGACTTCATCCTTTCCACGCTCTTTTGTACAAAATTGAAGCTTCCTAGAGACCCTAAGTCCCAAAGCCTCTCTCTACTCTAGAATATACGATGGAGCTCTGTCCACCTTTAGATATAACGATTAATATTTACCCACACTTAACCAAATGCTTGGACTTGACTAGAGGGGTGGGGTCCCACACCTGATTCGTGTCCAATCCCATGATGCCATGTGGAGCTATCCAGAAACACCACATCACCAGGATGCATGCACACCCATCCTATCAGAGCTCGACACTAAAACAGGGGAAAATTTGGCGCTTTGGCACTTTGGAACTTCGACGCTTTAACCAATTTTTCTATTTGAAAATCCTCTGGAGTCTTGCCACGTGGCTCCATCCCTTCATCCTTTTTTGGATCTTTCATATTAGCACTCCAAACACCTGGAGTTTTGAAGTCCCAAACTCCTAGAGTGGATCCCTATTGTGTACGTGGAATTCTGCATGAGAGTCCCTACTACCATCTGCCACCTAAAATATACGTGGCGATGATGCCACGTTGACATGTGGTACCCATCTCTACAAATCTATACCATATAAAAAAATCAGTAGGACACGTGGCTTAGCCACGTGCAAACATGCGGTAGCTCTGTCACACGGTCTGACTCCACCATGTACTTTATCCACGTCGTCTGCTGACATCACTCCGACCCTAGGCACTTCGGGGAAACTCCATGCCTTTCATCCTGAATCACCTGAAGTGGGGTTTAGCCGAAGAGTTGAATAATGATCGAATGACCCATTATCTTCCTTGGTTTGATCCAATGGAAGACATTTGGAGAAAGACAAGGGTGACATGTGGCCCAATCAACTCGTGACGCATGCCAAGGTTTATTTGACACTTAAGTTCTGTGAAAGTCAGGAATCAAGGTGACACGTGGCACACCTACTATGGGTCCATGTCACCCTAGGTGACATCATCATGCCACGTCACTCCGACCTTCGGTGCTCTGGAGATATTCTCATTCACCAACATGCTGAACCTCCCAGAGTAGGACTTCATTGGAGTACTTTACGCTCTCCTTTCACTAGGATCGATCTAACATTCGAGAAGGGTCCCAAAGGATCCTTAGATCCATGGTCCACATTACTTCGCAAGTTCGGTGTTCGAAGGTTCTGATTGTTTAACACCTTTTCTCTCCCRGAGTAGGTCAACACCGAATGACCATGGTCTAGATCCAATTTTCAGGAGAGATCCCGAAGCATCCTTAGATTGACAGTCCTCGTCGCTTCACGACTTTGGCATTCGGGGGTTCCGCWTGTTTAACACTATTTTTCTTCTGGAGTAGGTTAATGCCGAATGTCCACGATGTATATCCAACAGACAAGGGAGGTCTTGAATAGCCTYAGATCTATGAMTCTCCTTACTTCGTGACTGAGAAGTGGATTGGGGTTTAACAAGGGGATGAATCCCACGATAACGGGTAAATGACCACCAATTGTCGKTCAACTGTCATGTTACTGGTCCGACAGGTCGCTTTCGACACATTTGGATGTTGCAATGTTCATTTACCCCGGAGCTTTGGACTTCCGGAGTCTCGAATAACTTAGCTCCTTTTTTAGTGTAGCGAAGGGTTCCATGGACCTGGTCTTATGGAACTTTCTCAAGCTCCAAAGGATACACTCATAACTCTTAGCCAAGATTTGGTTAAGGTCATGGGCATGAGCCCATGGTCTCTTGGACGACTAATTTGAAGGAAGTGCCTTCCATTCATAGAACTTAAGTTCTAAAATAGGGAAAGGTATTTTTGAGGGATCAATGGGACTGAAGCATTCCAGGGAAGTCTGCCCTGACTCTTACATTACAAAATCAATCCTTGGGAAAATTCCCTTAAGGATTTTCCAACTAGCACAAAAACCATAATCTTATTCCTAATTTCATTTGAAGACCCATTTCTAATAGTTCACTTGTCGCTAAGAATAGGAAAACATAAATCGTTCAAATGCATGGGTTCATAGAAGAATAATAAGATTTACTAATATTAATCATTCCATGCAAATTTTAGTCATAGACAGATACATCCAACCACTCATTTCAATTCTAGTACACAAGGTATACGACATACTTATCTATTACACTCGATCACGGACCAACTAACTATGGTTGTTCATCTTTCCACCCAACCATAGGCTTAGAGGAATTCATTCTTAGAGCTCTGGCCACCCCCGTGCCAAGCTATGATATCATTAGGGAAATTTTGCAGTTTCTCAGAGATTCGTTCTCTGTCACATCCTCTGCGAGGTTTATCAGATGCTCCCTCAGTATCAAGCTCACAACCTTCTACCCAAGTCATGTTTTCTGCAAACTATTAGAGATCCTTTCTCTTTTTCTCTCCTTTTAACTAGAACAACTAAATCCTTTAGTTCTTCTTTAGAACCCCAAAGCCTCGTGCATTCTCCTATTTTCTCCTTGCATATCCAGGTTTCACACCCCTATGTGGATATGGTCTCCTTCTCTTCTTCTTTTATATGTATTCTTGCACACCTTTTTACTCCCCAAGAAGGTTTTGGACCTGTCCTCTTCCTTCTGTCAAAAGGAACTCGGGTCAATTTGGTCTTGCAGGAAGCTGCACTATGTGGTACTTCGGGCTGACATTTTTCTATCTTCTTAGAAAGACCCTCCATACTTCCATTCATTGGGGTAGTTGATTGTTCAACCACCAATCCTTTTTTTCATTAACTGGTTTTTCCTTGGGATCATGATGAGTCTTATTATTTCAACAAAAAGAATTTTGGGTCAATTTGACATAATAAACCCTCTCTACAGTTTCCTCACTCTTTCCTCTATTGATATCATGGCCAATACTTCAAGGATTCACCCCCATAATCAGTTATTGGCAATCTAAACAATAATACATTTACATTGTTCACATGTCATATCATGGTAATCATAATTAATGATTAATTACAAGTTGGGGGAAACAAATATATTACAAACCCCTCCCCCTTAAAAGGGACACTGTCCTCGGTGTTCTTTCTCAGTAACACATGCCATGCCTTTTTAATTCAACTGCTTCATAAATATTGATCATCTTTCTTGGTCAGTTCCTTTCCATACCCTTGGCCTTCATCCCCCGTCTTCAATAATTTTGGACAACAAGCATATTAATCTCAATTTCATATGAAAACGTTTTATTGTTGTGCAAAATTTAAGAGGAAATATTTCATAATCTAGCACAATACTTTATCTGTGCAGTTCGTGGATTTTCATCCATATGGATGTCTTGTTATCTCATCTCAGTGTTTTTTTCTTTGACATACCCATTGTGTGCATGATCCCAATCAAAAGTTTATAAGAATTATCAGAGTCTCCTCTTCCTTGCGGTCACTCACCCTTCAGGCCTAGGCTCAAGCATCCCCTTCTCTGTTATACAGTCCCTCGGGCGATCCATATTTCCTTCCCAAGGATTTCTTGCACAAGAAGATTTCTAAAGACTTCATTGAGCCTTACAGTTGAGGCGTACCTCAGACTTGCTCTGTCGAGGCGTCCCTCCGGCTTGTGTTTCCACAACATAACATATTCTAGGGTGATCATGGCTTAACACAAGGTTCTATTGTCTCAACAGTGGCCATTTTCATGATTTGTAGCTTGACAACCTTCACATGTCCTCCCTAGACGGATCTTTTTCGTCTCACCTATATCACATGTATACATAAATTATGAGATATTATCATCAATTTCAAATTCAGAATATTCTTGCCAATCTGTCACCCACAGATTTTCAAATTCCACATTTATTTTCAGATATGTTCTTCACAGAAACCAAATTCACAAGTATGAGAATTTCCTTCCCATAGTAGTTTATCTCAACAAGAAATTGGTCTTCCTTATGGGCTTACAACACTGCCATATCCAAGACCCTTTTCTTCTTGCAATTTCAACATTCCTCAGCCAAACAAATTGTTAGTTTTCATGCACATTATATTTTCAAATATCATTATTTATGTATGCTTCCTTTCAACATGAAATTTTTTCCAAATGCAACTCAAATATCAGTTGAATTTAATCAGTGTGCCAATATTCATGGTCACATTCATACCCAATGCACCCTTACATTGGGTTCAATTTTCCCATACTTATGACAAGCACCTTTCCATGGTGTGTTGGAGCTCAACCAACCTCCTCACCGTAGGTTTAATCATTATCATTCACTCTTATAGAAGCAATATGCTTCCTGCTACAGGCTGATCATGATCCCAAATCAACACATATGAAACTAAAATTTTCTCTTGAATGCACCCAAGCATTCTTCCTTCATTAGTAACCAGGGTGCCAAAATTCACGGCCACCAAAATTTTCTCTTGAATGCACCCAAGCATTCTTCCTTCATTAGTAACCAGGGTGCCAAAATTCACGGCCACCAAAATTTTCTTTTTCTTTAACACCTATACAATTCAAGTAGAGTATTGAATGTCCTCCTTCCTTAATGAGAAATCCATTGTCTACCATCTTATGCAATTCCTCAATGCATTCCATGCAGTGTGCTAACTATGAGAACCTTTATTCTCAATCTCCCTAGATTGGTCATTGTACCCATGGTACTCCTTACTCATGCATTTTCTTGCAAGGATTATAACTCATCCTTGACTGGCATAGACTTCCTCTCGCTATTATTCAGATTCTTCTTTCCCGAATCTTACCCTGCATCATTAAATCAGTCTCTCATACTAGAGAAATGCAATAAAAAACAAGAAATGAGTCAAGGAAATCTTCCCTCGTCTAACTCCTACACAACCCTGGAGTTTTAGTCCAACTGAGTTATTTTCCAGGGCCTCACTGCCTTTATTTAACACGGTTTGACCAAGCCTATTCATTTAAATATGATTATTTATTCATATTCCCTTTTTTCATATGTACTTTTTCCCACAACTACTCTTCTAAGTCTTACAACTCTATTAAACAATTCAGAGTTCTTAGGGTGAGGAAAATGTTCCTCATTTTCTCCTTCTTTGCTTATGCAATCTACTTCTTATTTTGATCCACGTGCTCTTTTCCTTGAGCAGTCTTAGTTAGGTTCACCTCAACCTTGTTGGTAAATCAACATGTTACCGCAACAAACCTTTTGTTCACAATGAATTATGAACTTGTGTACTATGCACTTTACCATTTAGTTATCAGAATATTCAATATTCATTTGTTAGTTTTCCACTCATACATTTTGTTTTAGAATGTAATCCAAGATTCTTATATATATATATATATATACTTGCATCCCATTGGCCAGTTCTCAGTAGTCATTAAGGTTGTGACTTTGTTCTCCTGACGGAGTCTTCACACAGCTCCTCCATAGGAAGCTCCTTCGGCTTGCAACTTCCTTATTTCATATCCATCACTATATTTGATGGCATCAACCTTGAGTTAGCTTTAGAGTTTTACCAAATATTCCATAAGGAATACAACATGCATCTTTGTTATGCATCCAACTTATTTATCCACATATATTCCTTGTTTTGTTAACTTACATCCATGATGTACTTAACCACATGCATAATCATAAGCCTATGTGTAGATACCATAGTTATATTTCAAAGCTCAAATACATATTTACTTTAAAATATTCAACTCATGATTGTTCACAATCCTTCTCAAGTGATCCTCATAGGCATAATCATGTTGCCTTGTATCTTGACAACATAGCATCCTTTCTCATTTACTCTTTCGTCTATTTATACTAGCCTTTCCCGAGGGAATGGAACACATTCCCCTCAAGCTATCATTCAAAACAAAACTTTCATGACTCTTCAGAATGGAGTTAGCCATGCATTCATGGTATTCATTTAATCTTGGCAAGTGCAATTCTTTCCTTACATTTCACTCCTCCAGGCAGTCACATCGTGCATTTAGTATACATATACTCTTTCATCATACATGTCCATCACTTGCACATTTAATATCATTCATATCTATTTGGTCTTAATATCAATATTCATATAAAGAAACCTCACAATGCATTAAATCCATGTACTCATGCATATACAAACATAGCCAAACATTCATCATGCAAGCTCATTGCTTGCACCTTTTCCATGTCATTCATACACAAGGACATATCACACTTCCAGATCCTCCTCCCAAGGATCTTTCTCCCATTCTTATGACAAGTCTCATAGAGATACTCAACATGGAAGTATTCTTGCCTTTGGTATTATAAAATTATTCAACAACCCAAAAATATTATATGGGCAACTCCAACAGTGCCCAAGGCAACAAAACAACTTATCGAGCTTCTCTTTCATTACTCACACCATTATTTTGGTTAACAAATGTTTTTATCAAGGGAATCCTTTTCTAGATTCCCTCTCACTACTACTTGAACATACCAAGCCATACCTTATATGGGTACCATCCACCTCTAGATGTCAACTTGACCCATTGGTCATCTAGAAGTGTCCCAACACTTAAGTACATTCGGGATCAACATTTCATTAATCTTTCTATTCAACAACAACCAGGGATAGAGGTCAGTCTCCTCCTCCCACACAAATTTTGGCAGATTAGTTTTCTATCCACCAAGAAAGGGAGGCTACGATGATAGCTCACTCAATCACTCCATATTTATGCAACTTTGTTTATCAACTTGATTAAAAAAATTCTGCCCAACGATTCCCATACGCAGAAACAAATTTGTTTCTCGATTCCCTTCGGAACCAAAGAGTTGCACATGCTCTCCCTTGTTAGAAGATGGTCACCATACCTATTCATATTGCATAGACACACCCTTAAGTTAATAGGGATACACACTCCCTTAGCACAACCTTGATATTTTGAACTTTCTCATGTCATTTCACTTCTTCCATGAGGTTCATTCTCAGTCCTCATGACTTCTTTTATTTTACAAAGAAGGATTACCCTAGTAGGAATATTTTTAGTTATAACAGATCAAGTAGGTTGATCTCACCTACTCCAATAAGGCCTCTATACATGGAGGATTGTTCTCCCAATCCCAAAGCATTCATTTAATCAACACTTTTAATTAACATAGGCTTCATAAGCCCATTTTTTAGGCAATTCTTTCCACATATTCAGTCCATTTTCCTTTTGGACTCAAGTACTCCTTAAAATAGGTTTATGCCATTTGCATCCAAGTTTTATCACTGATGCCCCTTGACATAATTCCACTTTTGTAGGACTAGCTATCATTTCTCCAAAAGAAATGATAGGCTTCTTCTGCCATATTCTAGCATGATTCAATCTCGTTGGGTAGAATCCCAACTGAATTTTAATCTGCATCCTTCTCCTCAATGAACTTATGCAAATAATTTCCATACAACAATAATACTCTCAACATGATCATTTTATCCTTGGTAAACTAGTCTTATGACTGTTCTCTGTCCCATCCAGGCATGTGTTTGAATCATTCTCTATTAGATAAGGTAGGGCAAGGTGCCCTCTCCCTTAAATGTTTCTAAGAAAGAAAGATATAATCACTTGACTCTTTCGTGAGCCCAAGCAGACCAAGTGTTCTTGCTCTCTCTGATACCACTTTGTAACACATCCAACCCCTTAAGTAGACTTTTAAGGGATGGGATATACATTTTTTCTCTTTCCTATAGCTTCTCTGAGTTCCTCTAAGAGAGGCACCATTTCCTTGTACTCTCCGAGAGATTTTCAACGGCTAGAAGCTCGTCCAAAAATGAGTTATGGTTTGAGAGTTAAGGCCTTCTAAAGTTTTCGGGGTGTCATTGGCCAATGGCCACCCCCTTTGCCACATGGAATCCACGTGGCTTCACTTTCCTTGTACCATCCAACATGGCGTTGTTGCGGCCTCGATCGTCATCCTTTGGAAATGACACGGTTGTGGAATAAGGTTTTACTAGGGAAAATATCTATTGATTCGTTGCAGGCGTATTCGCTCCCAGAACCTCGGTGCTTCTTGTTTTTCCATTTTTACCTTACCATGCGACCGGTGTTGGAACCTAGTCATCCAGACTTCAGCCTTTCCACGCTCTTTTGTACAACGCTGAATCTTCCCGGAGACCCGAAGTCCCGAAGCCTCTCTCTACTCTAGAATCTACGGTGGAGCTCTATCCACCTTCGAATCTAATGGTTAAGATTTACCCGCACTTAACCAATTGCTTGGAATTGACTAGAGGGGTGGGGTCCCACACCTAATTCGTGTCCAAACCCATGATGCCACATGGAGCTATCTAGACACGCCACATTACTAGGACTCATGCGGGCCCATCCTATCGGAGATTGAAACTACAACAGGGGAAACTTTGGCGCTTCGACGCTTTAACCATTTTTTTCTATTTGCAAATCCTCCAAAGTTCCGATCCCCTGAGTCCTGCCACGTGGATCCGACCCTTCGAACCTTTTTGGAGCTTGCGTCTTAGCACTCCAAACACCTAGAGTTCTGAAGTCCCAAACTCCTGGAGCGGGTCCCTCTTGCGTACGTGGAATTCTGCACGGGTGTCCCTACTACTATCTTCCACCTGGAAGATACATGGTGATGATGCCACGTTGACACATGGTACCCATCTCTCCAACTCTATACCATATATGATAAATTAGTAGGACACATGGATTAGCCATGTGATGATATGTGGTGGCTTTGTCACACGGTCGGAATCCACCGTGTAATTTGTCCACGTCATTTTCTGACATCACTCTTGCCCTAGGCGCTTCGGGGAAACTCCACGCCTTGCATCTTGAATCATCTGAAGTGGGGTTTAGCCGGAGAGTCGAATAATGATCAGACGACCCATTATCTTTCTTGGTTTGATCCAAGGAAAGACATTTGGTGGAAGACAAGGGTGACATGTGGCCCAATCAGCTGGTGACACATGTCAAGGTCTATTTGACATTTAAGGTCTTTGAAAGTCACAAATCGAGGTGACACATGGCACACCTACTATGGGTCCAAGTCACCCTAGGTGACATCAACATGCCAAGTCACTCCGACCTTCAACGCTTCGGCGATATTCTCATTCACCAACATGTTGAGCCTCCCAGAGTAGGACTTCGTTGGAGTAATTTACACTATCCCTTTACTAGGCTCGATCTAATGGTCGAGAAGGGTCCCAAAGGATCCTTAGATCCATGGTCCACATTACTTTGCGACTTCAACATTTAGAGGTTCTGACTATTTAACACATTTTCTCTCCTGGAGTAGGTCAATGCCAAATGACCACGGTCTAGATCCAATGGTCAGGGGAGATATCGAAGCATACTTGTATCGACGGTCCTTGTCGCTTCACGACTTTGGCGTTTGGGGGTTTTCCCATTTAACACTCTTTTACTTCCATAGTAGGTCAATGCCGAATGTCCATGACGTAGATCCAATGGTCAGGGGAGGTCTTGATTAACCTTAGATCTATAGCTCGTATTACTTCGCGATCGAGAAATGGATTGGGGTTTAACAAGGGGATGAATCCCACGATAATGGGTAAATGACTACCAACTGTCGATCAACTATCATGTTACCATACGACAGGTCACCTTCGGTGCATTTGGACATTGCAATGTTCATTCACCTTGGAGCTCCAGACTCCCAGAGTCTCGAATAACTTATCTCCTTTTTGAGTGTAGCAAAGGGTTCCATGGACTTGGTCCTATGGAACTTTGTCAAGCTCTAGAGGCTACACTCATAACTCTTCGCCAAGATTTGGTTAAGGCTGTGGGCATAAGACCATGGTCCCTTGGATGACTGATTTGAAGGAAGCACCTTCCATTCATAGAACTTAAGTTATAAAATAGGGAAAGGTATTTTCGGGGGATGAATGGGATTGAAGCATTCCAGCGAAGTCTTCCCTGACTCTTACATTACAAAATCAATCCTTGGGAAAATTCCCTTAAGGATTTTCCAACCAACACAAAAACCATAATCTTATTCCTAATTTCATTTGAAGACCCATGTCTAATAGTTCTCTTGTTGCTAAGCAGAGGCAAACTAAAATCATTCAAATGCATGGGTTCACAAAAGAACAATAAGCATTACTAATATTAATCATGCCATGCAAATTTTAGTCATAGGCATATACATCCAACCACTCATTTCAATTCTAGTACATAGGGTATATGAAATACTTATCTATTACAGTCGATCACCGACCAATTAACTGTGGGTGTTCGTCGTTCCACCCAACCTTAGGCTCAGAGGCATTCATTCTTAGCGCTTTGGCCACCCCCGTGCCAAGCCATGATATAACTAGGGAACTTTTGCAGTTTCTCAGAGATTCTTTCTCTGTCATAGCCTCTGCAAGGTTTATTAGATGCTCTCTCAACATCAAGTTCGTGACCTTCTGCTCAGTTCATGTTTTATGCAAACTCTCAAAGATCCTTTCTCTTGTTCTCTCCTTTTAACCATGACAACTAAATCCTTCAGTTCTTCTTCAGAACCCTAGAGCCTCGTGAATTCTCCTCTTTTCTCTCTACATATCCAGGTCACACACCCCCATGTGGGCATGGTCTCCTTCTCTTCTTCTTTCGTATGTATTCTTGCATGTATTTTTCCTTCCCAGGAAGGTTCTGGACCTGTCCTCTTCCTTCGTTAAGAAGGAACTCGGGTCAATCTGGGCTTATATGAAACTACACTATGTGGTACTTTGGGCTGACAGTTTTCTATCTCCATTTTTCCTTGGGATCAAGATGAGGCTTATTATTCCAACAAAGACAATTTGGGGTTAATTTGACATAATGAACCCTCTCTATAGTTTCCTCACTCTTTCCTCTAGTGATATCATGGAAAGTACTTCAAGGCTTCAACCCCACAGTCAGTTATTGGCAATCTAAACAATAATACATTTACATTGTTCACATGCCATAGCATGGAAATCATAATTAATGATTGATTACAAGCTGGGGGAAACATGGGTATTACAGAGTTTGTTTTGGTGTTGTTGCTGAGAAGGTTGCCTGCCACCTTGATAATTTTTACCCCCCCTTCCGCGAAAATGTCTTCTGCCATGACCTCTGCTGCTAGTGTTTTGTTTAGCTCCTTCTTCCCAAAGGATTTTTCTCTATCTGCAATTTTCTCAACAATTTTATCAAAGGTCATGTCTTTCATATTTTCACTAGCTTGAAGAGATTCAATATAGTGTGAATAGGTATGGTAAAGAGATTTAATAAAAGTTATAAGTTGTAAATAAACCTCTACACCAGTTGCTTTAATATCATGATAAATGACTCTAATTTCAAATGCTAACTTCATAAGATCATTATCCTTCATCTCTAAATTAAATAACGTCATTATCAGTTGAATAAAGATCCTCGAGTTTCTTTAAGGCTGTAGAAGTAGTTTTACAGGAAATCATATGCATGATTACCTCTTCATTGACGGAGGCAACAATCAGAGCATAAGCCTTTTTGTCTTTACTTTTCCAGATTTCAATCTCCTTTTCATTTGTAGGCTCCTCTGGCTTACTGCTATCATTTTCATCAGTGTTTTCACATATACCATCCCACAAATCATAAAAATCGAAGTATGTTTGATTTTCCTGAACCATTCCTGATAATTTTCTTTACTGGAAAGAACAACTCCAAACAATCTAAATTGATGAATGCATTTTGTCTTTAATTGAAATTAATCAACAAAAATTCTTACACAGTAGAATCCAATTTGTTGAATTTTTGACATAGGCAGTCCTCCTTCTGGTGACTCGACTTCCCCGGGACTACCTTCTCTCAAACAACAACTATCTCTGTCGATTCTTCCAACTGGTGGATAAATTATACGTGCCTACACTTCTCGGCGGCTCCCTTTGTATGTGGCTCCGAATGGGGCTTGATTCACATAGCAACAGATCTCCTTTTCTCAACTGATTTCTCCAATGAAGATGGCTCTCCACACGGATTGCAAATTGCAGTGATCCTCTATCTCCACGCGAGATCCTCTTTCAACTGTAACAGGTGAATTCTCTTTTGGCGTATTCTCTTCACGTGGACATATCCACCTTTACCTTCGCTCACCTGGCTCTGATACCAATGTTATGAGTTGCGATCCTCTCTCCATGCAATATCCTCTCTCAACTGCAACAGGTGAATTCTCTTCCGGGGTATTCTCTTCACACGGACATATCCGCCTTTACCTTTTCTCACCTGGGTTTGATACCAATGCTACAGGCCACCATGAAGAAAACATCACAACACAATATTATTCAACTATCGAATGCAAATATATGTGAATACAATTTAGTTACTGGGACGATAACTACTTTGACAGTTTAACTAATAGACGGTTTAACTACTAGTTAAATAATGTTACAATGAAAACGGAACCCCGAAGGATTAGTTAACAGGTAACTTATGTGCGATCTGTAGGTCTTGCCTGGGAAGGAGAATCAAATCTCAACTAGGATGGTAATAGAGTCTATTACATTTTATTTTAAACACATTATGTACATTAATTCCTTTCCTGAAGGCTGACATGTTGGACTCGTCATTTTACAAATCTATACTTCTTTGATCTCTGAGTAAAGCTCTGTTTTGGACTAGCCATGGGAATTAAGAAAAAAGAAAATGTTCAAAGTTGGCTACAACACCACAGTGATTATGAGACAGGGTCTTTCTTAAAACTTTATGAGACAGGGTCTTTCTTAAAACTAGATAGCATGCTAACAAGAAAGGGTGATAGATCATTCCTAGAGATTGAAGCTTCTGTGAACTATGCAACAATTTCTATTATTGGAAATTTCCATTAGTTCCCTACTGAAAGTTTCTTAAAACTAGATAGAAGGCTAACAAGAAAGGGTGATAGATCATCCCTAGAGATTGAAGCTTCTGTGAACTATGCAACAATTTCTATTATTGGAAATTTCCATTAGTGCCCTACTGGAAGATATGCTTAGGAAAAAAATCATATTAAAACAAATAACAAATTACTATAAAATAAATCTTGAGGCTTAAACTATAGACTTATGGTCTCCATGTATTTTCTTTGATAGTTTGTATTATCTTTGTATTTCTTTTGATAGTTTGTATTATATTTGATAGTTTGATTTCCATCCTAGCCCATAGCTCCATACTATTTCAAGATTCCAATATTCCATTTGCACTTATGTTTGGAATTCTAGAGGCATTTGTCAAACAAAACAATGTCTCAGTAAAGATTTCATCCTAGCCCATAGCTCCATACTATTTCAAGATTCCAATATTCCATCTGCACTTATGTTTGGAATTCTAGAGGCATTTGTCAAACAAAACAATGTCTCAGTAAAGATTTCAGTAATGGCCTTGACAGAATTGAAAGCATCATCCATGGCTTACTGATTCCAATATTAGCATTAACAGAATTGAAAGCATCATCCATGGCTTCTCAACCATAGATACCTTTTATCAAAAAGAAAAAAGAAAAAAATTCACTATTGAACCAAAAATATATTGGAAACTCTTAACTTGCGCCAATAATCAATAGTAATGATTCTTGAAAGTTTAGAGACTACAAAATTTGTAAGACAAAACAAATAAATGACAATTTTTATAGACAACTCTTCCAATTTGTTATAATATGTAAGTTAATAACTTTGATCTTAATCATTAAGTCTTAAACCACCTTAGATTTTAGATTTATCTTGGGATATATCCATTATCATCTTAAATCAAGTATACTTGTTATATGGATTGTTATAGGTAATTGTGATTTGTAATATATATTGTGTTATCAGTCTTGTGGGTTAGCTCAAGTGGATGAGTGTCATAGAATGAGGGGCCATAAACATGTTTAGGGCCTCAGCGTGAAATTGATGAACCATTCTCATGAAAAAGCATTATTTGAGTGACTTGGAATGAATCGGTTAATGTGTGAGTAGCCCTTGTGATGTTAAACTACTCGAGAATCTCGTGGCAATTCCTATGTCACAACGCATGTTTTCATGATAACTATATTTGAATTTGTTGATTGAAATGGTGCAATCTGGTGCTTTATCCATCTGCATATTGGTTGGATAGACAATGTATTAATGAATGTAATTTGTTTGGAGAAATTATTACTAACTTCTCTACCAACTGGAGTATTATATGTCTCTTCCTTCATTCTGCCAACTGGAGTATTATATGTGTCTTCCTTCATTCTGGATATTGGAGTTATTATATGTGTCTTCCTTCATTCTGGAGAAGTTCAAGCAGATTGTTTTGTTGTATAAAATTGAGAAGTGAGCACACCCATCACAAGTATATTCAGTAATGCATGTCAGTTCCCCGGTCGCCACCAAGTATGAGGTGCTCTTTAAATTCTTGAAATTGAAATTGCAATAAGTGGCATCCTTACTTTTTAAGAAGAAATGTTTCTATTATGGGTTATCTTTAAATCTTTACTTTTAAAGAAGAAACGTTTGTATTTGGAGCTAATAAGAGGAAAATATGATTGCTACAGTTGAAGTAGGGATTTGCCTTGGGTGAAAACAAAAAATCTGCTCCAAGAAAATCAAGCCACATTAGCAATATGGACTCTATTCAGATTCCTAAACGATGAATACAAGCTATCATATACAGGCATGTGATTTAAATGTTCTATGTTTTTTTGTTTTTTTTAATCTTTTTTTAGGTATAATAACACGATTTGAGCATTGTAAAATTGAGATTTCATCAACAATCACGTTGCCAGATTTCGGTGATAGTAGCCCCAAAATATAGAAAAACTTAAAATGTTTAGACTACGCCTTTAACAACTAAGGAACCCACAGGAAAAATCAGATGATCGATAACTGCTGAGTGAACTTTTTAATATCAAAAGTTGTAGTTGTTCAAAAGCACCGAAAGGAGGAGTTAGCATTGGATTCCCTAAACCACAAGTTGAAAGGAGTAAAATCAAGAAAGAAACGTGCAGTAGAAGAGGTACATTGAGCTTATCTTTTTGGCACTTGATCGCTTTTTTTATCCCACATGGGTAGAGCAATGAGATATTATTGGTTTATATTGATAATTGTCCGTTTTATTTACTAAAGTGAGAAGCCAATCATTATTAGGATAAAACTATGAAATGTGTGGAGTGGTTCTTCGTCTCCACTACAAGAGTAATGTTTTGATGAGACTTGGGGCGTTGGAGTGGAACATTTTTAATATGAATTTAATTTGAAAATCTGGGTCAGAGTAGTTGAAATACAGCATTTGTCAACATCATCAAAGTGTTCATCTCTAAATCTAATACAATATTTGTTAAGATATTAAAGTGTTCATTTGAAAATCTCGGTTAGAGTGGTTGAAATGCATGTGTCAACATCATCAAAGTGTTCATTTGAAAATCTCACAAGATCATTAAAGTGTTCATATGAAAATCTCAGTTAGAGTGGTTGAAATTCAACACGTATCAACATCATCAAAGTGTTATTTAAAAATTGAGTGGTTGAAATGCATGTGTCAACATCATCAAAGTGTTATTTAAAAATTGAGTGGTTGAAATGCATGTGTCAACATCATCAAAGTGTTCATTTGAAAATGTCACAAGATMATTAAAGTGTTCATATGAAAATCTCACTTAGAGTGGTTGAAATTCAACACGTGTCAACATCATCAAAGTGTTATTTGAAAATCTTTAGATTACCTAAAATGGAAATTTCGATTAGAGTGATTGAAATACAACATTTGTCAACCTTATCAAAATGTTCATTTGAAAATATCGGTTAGAAATGGAGTATTTGTAAAGTTGGGGACCTGATGGACAATAATTTTTCATGAGAAAGACTCTGTCCTTTTTATATAAATATTGTTGGAGATATGAATTTGCAAATATCTATAAAGGGATTATAATTCCATTAGAATTGATGTGAAATAATATTTGAACTTTGTAAATGTGAAATAATATTAATATTTGAACTTTGTAAAGAAGTTATAAAGCAGATTATTTGGCACATATGTGGGAAGGAGGTATGATATGCTTTTAGCAATCTTTTGTATGGAATCTTGTCCGAAGGATTTCGAACTTTAGTATAAGTTTAAAATTTTGTTTTGTGTTTTAGACTCGCTTAAATTTGAATAAGGGGGTCTTAAAGATTTTGTGTATTGAATGCCATGGTTTTATTGGTGCCTTGTGGTTCATGATGGGGCATTTTCTTTCGTCTCTTGAACAAATACATAAAAGACAATTAATTTTAAGAACAAGGGAAAAAGAATAAAGCAATAGACAACAAATTGGCACAAGCAAAAAGATAAATCAATTGGAGACAAATTGACACCAACAAAAAGATAAAACAATTGACAATAAATTCATTCAAAACTTTGCAATATTTTACATAATATGGAGGGCAGCCTACAATATGAATCTTAAAATTGAATAAGGGGGTCTTAGGGATTTTGTGTATTCAATGCCATGGTCTTATTGGTGCCTTGTGGTTCAAGATGGTGCATTTTCTTTAGTCTCTTGAACAAATACATAAAAGGCAATTAATTTTAAGAACAAGAGCAAAGGAATAAAGCAATAGACAACAGATTGGCACAAGCAAAAAGATAAATCAATTGACGAAAAATTGACACCAACAAAAAGATAAAACAATTGAAAATAAATTCATTCAAAACTTTGCAATATTTTACATAATATGGAGGGCAGCCTACAATAGCTCTTTTGTCAATCTACAAAGTCTTTGGATTTTTTTTTTGCATCAAGTTTGATTGTAATGCTAATATTTGAAGTCTCAAGTCTCTTTTTGAGTCAAACATGACATACTCGAATCCATTGTAATTCTAAATTAGTTGTTCTAGCCCAAATTTGAATAGGGGGATCAAAGGTGTCTAGTGTTTTATTTATTTATTTCATGAAACTTGGCAATTTTTGTTATGAAACATTGTTTTTGGCATTGTAATACTTGAAGAAATTCTTTGGATCAAGATGGTGAGTATCGAAGACTGTTTCGTCTTCTACACGCTTTAATCCATACCACACAAGGATCAACTATTCAAATCAATAAGAGTTCACTAAGCCATTCTACTACATGTATGCACATCATGCACAAAATGGTTGATCTACTTCAAATTCAAAACAGGTTATTAATTGATGAGTTAATACATCTTCAAAATCAGGATATACTTTAGCATTCTACCCTTATTTTTGAATCCTTTATAGGCTCCTTTGGATTACCAATTGTTGATAATGAATAAGAAGATCTCAAACAACATATAGTTAAAGATGACATCGATGAATTTGATAAAGAAAATAAGGATAAATTTGAAGATAAGAAAATTGACATTGTCACACCTTAGGAAGAATTTTAATTCAAGAGGAACAAATTTGGCTTAGGATATGAAAGGAAAAAGTCCGACTTCTTTCCTATTCTCGATTATTCCTGACCATTTACACTTGTAAGAGAAAGGTTTATTTGTGATGATTTGCAACAACATGCAATGGATGATAGTAAGAAGAAACTTGATGGTGATGATGTGGAATAGGATGATAATGATGCAAGTGATTGTGTTGATGATGACGATGCATGGGGTGATAAGTTGGATGAAGTACCTGAATTTCAAGATCATGACGAGGAACATGCAGATAAGGATGATGATGATGTAGTAGTTGTTGTTGTTGATGATGATGATGCACTTGATGTTACCAAGTTGGATGAAGTATTTGAACAATGTCAACACTTTCATCTAGTTGACCATATTCCATTGCATTGTTTTAATCTTACTCCATGTAGTTTATGTGGGAAGACAAATCACCTTGTAGAAAGGTATAAAAAGTGAACAAAGATTCAAAGGAAATGGGTAAGATTTGGATGGTTAGGTACTTGGTGCTAGATTTTGGAAGCTAAGTTATTGAAGCAGTGTTCTCGTCGGATTCACACATAGGTGCGACCATGTTTGTTGGGGAGATATTTCTATAGTGGATGGACATGGATATTTTGATTCACAACTTGATAATTTTAGGGAATGACCGGGGCCCACTTGAGGTAGTCTTTTGAGTTGAATATCAAGTCATCAAACTCTACTTAAAAATAATATGATTACCCTTTTCTATTTCCAGTGGGGTATATTGATGTTATTGATTTATAGGGCCTAGGACTTCTCACCTCTCACCTTTTAGTTGATAGGGAGAAGATATTGATGACAATTGTCATACTTAAAGTTTCAAAGTCTACTTAGTGATTTTTTGGACGATGATTTCTTCAGGATCATGGATATTATGGATTGATGTTTTTACTTTGGTTTTCTAAGGATTATATTGGATTGAAGATTGATTCAAGATAGGATGATGGTTTGATGTTGACATGGATCACTCATGTATAGAGTTTTGGATTGGTCAATTTCACCTTAATACTTGATATTTTTGAGGATTTTCAAGAGTTTGATGATTATTATTTTGAGGATGATATTTTGATGGTTTTCATGATAGTGGTATAGGATGGATGGCTTATCACATTTTGGCATTTAAGTATTCAATCACTTGTAGATTTATGACTTGCATGATTGGTATTAAGATATGGAGAAACACCAACGATTCACCTCGTTTACTTCTCAGTAGATTTTGGTCGGATTTTGATTCACTCATCAATCATGAGTTTTCATTCATGGGTTTTTACATGATATAGGATTGGGATGTTGATCGACACTTTTTTTTCTTCGACTGGATTATTGATAGTTTTTTTATGTGTTGTTTCCTTAGTGCAATTTTGTGAACACATTTGTTCACTCAATGGTATTGAAACTTAGTTCTTGGAGTTTATAAGGATGATTTTTTAACCTTGCAAAGTTAAAATTATTCTTCTATATTTTTTCTTGGCATACTAGATTGTTAGGCATATTCAGGATTTGGGATGTGTTGGACTTGTAGCTAATTCACTTCTCATCAAGGTTTATTCTCATGGTTTTTGGGTTTACATCATTGGACAATTAAAGGTTATCTATCTCATTTATTGCAACAATGAGTCTTCCAGAGATGGTATTCAACATCCACTTGTGGTAGGTTCTTAGGTAGATCTTTATCGACACTCATGAGGTTTCAGACCATGAGTATCACAATGAAGACTTGGATATGTTATCATTTTTTGCACTAATCTTTGTTGCCTAGCTAGTACACTTGTACATAACTATGATTAAGTGGGGGGTTGTTAGCAATTTCTCCTAATCATTAAGTCCTAAAACATCTTATATTTATCTTGGGATATATTCAATATCTTAGGTCATGTATACTTAGTTATGTGAATTGTTATAGGTGGTTATTGGAGGTGTGTACTATATATTATATTATCATGTGAATAATAGATTGAATGACGAATTTGACTTCGTATTTTTCTACCTATTCTTGATGTTATTGTTCTTCATTATGTCTTTCATTGTGGCCATTGTCAATGATGGTGATCATTGGAATTTTATCACCTAACATATTCATGAAACCAAACCACTGTCGATGGGTCATGATTCGACAATGAAGAGGGTGATATGTCAAATCACCCACCAAGGTACTTCACATAACATTATTTCACTGTAATTCCATTAACATTGGATTATAATAACATGATTACGGTCCATTCCATATAAATGGATCATGCTTCACTTGCAAAAAAGGGTATTGCAATGTAGTAAGTGTTGGCAATGATGGCATAGAGTGAGAGTGGAATTGGAAATCAGCGTAATAGTATGAAGTGGTCATAACTTGGTATTGTTTTTTTCTTTGACAGAAACGGTTAATGGGTTTTGTATTAAAAGACAGCGGCAAGCCATTGGTGTAGTTACAAAGAGTCCAACGTTACAAGAGTTACATAGTCTAGAGACCAGAGGTACAGAGAGTAACATTACTATAGAGACTACATCTTCTAAACATTAACAAACACTTAAATGCCTTGGATGGCTATTACAAAAAGCCAATAAGAAATAAATCCTGCTTTTCCTAGTTATTCTGTGCCTTTTCTCTTGGGCTGCTCTCTTTCATCCTTCCATTCCTTGTTCAACTGCTCCATTTGTTGCTCCAAGCTCCTCACTCTCTCTTCGTGTTCATGCTTTGGATTCTCCATGTCTTTCCCCAGCTTCCACAACTCCTCGCTCAGTCCTGACCTTGTGTAGAGAATATCATTCTCAAGCACCTCCATTCTTCTTCCTGCCTCGCTATCTAGGTTCTGCAAAAAATTGTCCAGGTTGATCAACAGGCCGCTCAGCTTCTGCACATCCTCTTCCAGCGTTGTAATTCTTTCCTCCATGGATGGTTTATTGCCCAAGCTTGACGCCATCGAGTTCCCTCGTTTGCAAATCTGCTGGCCCTCCACAACTCCCTGGTCTTCTCCCTTTGCTGCTTCGTCTTGCCCTCACTGCGCAATGTCCCTCTTCCTCTGTTGAGCCCCCTTCCTTCTGCCTGTGTTAAATAACACCTCCTCAGGCTCCTTGTGCTGCATGATTCTCTAATCGATGGTATGGGCTAAGGATTTTTATTCACCAGCCCAATGATGGTGTCCTCTCTCATTTCTGAAAGTCGTGCGATCTGGCTGAGATATTGCTGTCTTGTCTCCTGCTCCCCCATCTTGTCCCATGTCCACTTGCGCTATCAACCTGTTTTGAAGGCATATAAGATTCTCCTATTGACTATAACTCCGTTGAGGCACATGCAACCTTTCTCCAAATGGGTTCCCACATTGGCTTCTTCATCTTCCTGAGCATTGTTCCCTCTTAGGATGTGGAACAATTGGATAGAGTGGAATTGTCTCCGGAGTAAATTAATTTTGTCTATAACGTGTTGAAGTTGTCCATTGGCCACTCTGGTGTTCTGGTTTAAGGCTTGGATTATTATCCTTGAGTCTCCAAGCACTATCAAATCTTGTATATTTAGGATTAAAGCTTGAGTGAGTCCTTGCCAGAGGGCAAGGGCTTCTACCTTGTTATTGGAATCGGTGCCTATTCCCCAGGCATACTTGGGGATGATATTTCCAACGGGATTACTAATTATCCCTCCTCCCCCTGCCTCTCCCAGACTTCCTTTTGAAGCTCCATCAAAGGAAAGAAAGTTGGAATTCATAGAGTTTTTCAACTCTTCCAGTTTGATCTTATCCATTCTGAGCTCCCAGCTACAGGATGGGGAGTTTGTAGGACCATTTGCTGAAGCGTTTTGGAGACCAAGATGCCCAAGCCATCCCTCTTCTTCTTGTCCTAGGGGCCTCAGGTTTGAGGCATTTATAAAGTAAGGCACACTCTCACTGAAAAGAGATTTTATTCTTGTGGTTACCTGGGTCGGGGTTCTCTTTTCTTCTTTGAATAGTCGGTTATTCCTTTCAAGCCAGATCTTCCAAAGGATGAATTTTGGAATCGTTCTCCAAAGCGCTAAGCGATGGCCTTGATTGGCTGTCCTGAATGGACAAAGAGCCTGCCAGTTTGAGAGCAGAGGATGGATTTCTTGCGGGAGGTTAGGGGCCAAAGCCCCTAGCCCAAGGGATAGTTGCCAGACCTCACTGGCAAAAGGGCAGACCAACAACAAGTGATTCGTCGTTTCCTCTTCCTGAAGGCATAGAGGACATCTAGAGGGCCCTTCCCACCCTCTTTTCCTAAGGTTTTCCCCCGAGAGAACACCCTTATGAGCCACTGTCCAAACAAACATATCTATTTTCAGGAGGGATTTCGCTGTCCAAAATTCCTTCCATATTACAGGGTCTGGGGAACATGGGGGGTTGAGGCGAGATGGGAGTAACCTGCAGCTGTGGTGTAAGGCCCTGCACGATGGCCCCAACCTATCTTGTCTTTCCTTTTTTCACATAGGGGGGTTTTTGCTTGCAGTAAATTATTTAAGTTGGTCCATTCTTCTTCCAAATCTTAGGGTAGATTTGCAATTTCCTACCTAGACCAAGAGATATTTTCATCATTTCTCCAGGCCGAGATGTCCCACAGCTTGTGTAGACTGTTGGTCTGCATCCAGTCTCTGAGATGCCTTAGATCTTGCCTTGTTGAGAGTGCTAGTTCGCCCAGGACTGACTCCTCCCAGATGCTGATATCTTTCCCATTTCCTAGAATCCAAGTGACTTGCGTAAGGAATGCCAACAACACCTTTTGGCATAGGCTAAAGATTGGAGAGCCCTTCCCCAATTTGGTTGGATTCCCTAGGCATTTTTTCCTAGGTCCTCGAAAATATTTTTTCCAGAGGGCTCTTTTGCTCCAATTGGATTTCCCTGAGATTATATTCCATAAGATTTTTCCCCCCAGGGCCAAGTTTTGCGTTTGGAGGTCCTTGAGCTGGAGGCCCCCTTCTAGATAAGGTTTTGAAATTTTCCCCCAACTTATGAGATGCAACTTCCTTCCCATTTGCTTTCCTCCTTCCCATAGAAAATGTCTGATCAATGCTTCTATTTTTTGTATTACAGATCTAGGTGCCAACATGAGAGCGCTTTGATAAATTGGAATACTTGCCAGCACTGCTTTAATGAGAACTACTTTGCCTGCTATGTTCAGCCAGTTAGCTCCCCAGAATTGGATTATATTTTTGATCCTCTCTATCATATGATTCTAGTGTGTAGCTTTTGGAATGGCTTTGATGATAGGGACTCCCAAATATTTAAACTCTTCTCAACTAGTGTTGCCTTCTATTCCAAGGATTCTTGAGATTTCATGCATTTATCTTGGAGTGATGTTCCACCCATAGATTTTTCTCTTGGCTAAGCTGATCATGCTGCCTGAGATGTCTGTATAGATGTCTAGCTCCTTCTTGAACTTCTTAGTTGTTGCTGGGCTAGCGCCTCCAAGAAGCAGTGTATCGTTTGTGAATTGGGCATGGTTGATGTCCTTTACCCCGTTTGTAATTCGTAGGCTGGAGAGGTTGAGATGCCTTTGCCCGTGATCGAGCTGGAACTGAGGACATACGCTTGGAGAGCGTAGAGGAGAGGGGAAAGGGGGAAACCTTGTCGGAGACCTTTGGTTGGTTGGAAGAACTTTGTGGCTCGTCTGTTTACTAGTGGTGCTATCCAGGGCCCGAAGATACAAGCTTTGATCCAGTTAATGAAGGAGGGGGTGAAACCAAATCTCTCCATCACTTGGAACAAAAAATTATGCCTTACCCTGTCAAACACATTTGCTAAATCGAGCTTGACTATCATGCCTTTTTCTTTTCGTAAGAGACTTGACTGGAGGGCCTCTTGGACCAGGATGATATTATCCATTATGTGCCTTCCTTTAATAAAACCCCCTTGATTTTCCAGAGTGATAGCAGGAAGAAAGTTTTTTAGTCTGTTCGCTATGATTTTGGTAAGGATTTTATAACTGGTATTGCATAGGGAGATAGGGTGGAACCTGTCAAAGCTGGATGCTCCTCTTTCCTTCGGGATCAACGCTAAGAAGGATGAGTTTGTTCCTCCTCCAATTCTGGTGCAGGATTGGGATTTGTTGATGAGTTTGGCGAGATCTGTCTTGATGATGTTCCAGCTATGCTGATAAAATCTGGCTGTAAAGTCGTCTGGTCCTGGAGCTTTGTCTGGGTGCAGTTGATCTAGAGCCTCTTTGATTTCTTGCTGATCTGTTTCCTTGGTTAACTTGATATTGATATCTTCATGAACACACGCTTGTATCAAGACCAAAGGATAGGAAGTTGGGTCGCTTGCAGCTTGATGGGACTTTGTGTAGAGTGATTCGAAGGCTTGCACCACTGCCTCTTTGATGCCCTCAAAATCCGTTATGATCTGATCCTGAGTGTGAATTTCAGTTACCGTTTTGAACTTCTTCTGGGCCTCCGCTTGCTTATGAAAGAAATCAGTGTTCTTATCCCCTGCTTCAAGCCAAAGGCACCTCGACTTTTGCTGCCAGTATCTTTCTTCCTCTCTACAAGCTTGGTGCCAATTTTTTTGCAGCTTTGCCTCTTGCTGCATGTTTTCTTGTGAAAGGTCCACGCCTTCCATTTCAAGCTGATGAGATTCTAACTCTCTTTGAGCTTCTTGGCGGTCTTCTATGGGACTTGAAAGGGTTTTGGCCCAGGATTTTAAAGCTTTTTTAACCTTCTGATCTTTTCTTCCCACACGAAGAAGGGCGAGCCGATTACTGTACCATTCCAGATTTTGGCGACCAAGGCGGGGTAACTTTCCTCCTGGATCCACTTTGGATTGAAACAGAAGGGGATTGGACCCAGATTTTTGTTGGTGGTCAGGCTTAGGGTAATTGGCTTGTGATCTGACAAACTGTGCAGGAGAATAGTAGACTCAAGATTAAGTCCCATAA
>JZKD02S1699935.1:118357-131051 GCA_000966675.3 Picea glauca | reverse complement strand
AAAAAGTTGTATATAGTTAAATTAGGGGTTCTTTTATTGGAAATATGTATTGGGAGGGGGGTTTCAACAAAAGTATTTTGGGAGGTATTTATCAATATCTAGGGACATTAGGGGTATTCTTTAACACCCCACAAATGCAAGTGTTATGTCATGGGTTCATTGAGTGAAGACCCCATGTGAGGAAGATGCTTCAATATGAATATGTGAACATGTGGATGGTCTTGAATAGGATCAATAATTCTCTACTTATGTCCAGATAACTATTTTAGAGCTTTAATCCGAACAAGGTAAAAATGAACACTACAAGTAGGAATAACCTCAGTGAGAAGAGGCATGGCACATATTGTCAACCCATTTACCAACCAAAAAATCACAATAGGTTGCACATGGCGTCATTGAAATCAAATCTCAAAGACAGTTGAAAGAAACCATAAATATCATGCAACTCGAATGAGAGATAATAACAAGGAGCCAAAAAAAAATCCCTCCCCCTCGACAAAGGAAAAATGAGGTTTCAAAGAAATCAAATCAGTTGAGGGATCCAATGATAGATGAGTTCATCACCATGAATCCATTGGATAAGGTCCCAAAATAAGGTTTCCTAAGCATTAAAGAAAATAGTAATGAAGTGGGAAGTACTTCACAGTAGGTTTGTTCTAAGAATGACCCTAATAAGAAGTAAACATGTAAACCTATCATCATAACCCTAATTGTAGAGAAGCTAATCAACCTCAAAGAGAGCTTGAATAATATTAACAAAAAATATTTATATCATCCATGGTGGTGATGGTAAATAAGTGAAGCAATCCACTAATAACAATGATGGAACAAAAGTATATCAATTAACTAGTAGAACCTAAATCCAATTCCAAACTAAATAGAAAGACCACATCCAAGACTTGTGGTATGAACACAAAAGGGTGAGAGAAAAGCACTAGGTTGAAGCCAACATGAGGAAATTTGAAGGCATGAAGAGGAAAGTTATCAATGACTAGTGAGCGATAAATGAAACTGAGAAGAAGAAAAATATTAATGAGAAGAGGGCATCTAATGAAGACATGAAGAAGAAGTTGTCGATTAACCATGAGTGGCATATGATGTTGTGAAGAAGAAAGTTTTCGATGAGAAATTAGTAGAAAACGATGTTGCATTGAAAACATCAGATGGCCAATGGTTGGCGACTGAGGCTGCAATGAATATTGAAGTAGAAATACTAGTTGTCATAGAAGCCATGAAGAAGAAGGATATCAATGAACAATGAGTTGTGGAAGAAGAAAAAATAGCTAGTAAAACCAAGGAAATACATAAAGAGGTGAAAAAATCTGAGCAAAGAGTTCGAACAACTCTAGCATGCAACATAGCAAAATGTATATGAAGGAAATTTTGATCCCAAATAAATTCCCGAGGAAGGAATAGGTTTGAAGAGTTCAAACTTGAATTATGTGAAGATTTATTGGACTTTAGGAATGAGCAATTATAGGAAGCAATGGCTAGAATAAATCAAAAGTACATTAAAAATCCCACAGAAAACAAATAAGAGGAAATATATAACCTCCAAGCAATGATCATCGAATATTATGACTAATGAGACCTCCTAAAAATGTAGATATAGAAAAAGGAGCCACAAAAAGGTAGGGGATATGACAATGAAGGGAAATGTGACAAATAGGAGGATAATGATCACACACCTCCCAACCTATACCAACACAGGAAAAAACAACCTTAATGAAGAGAAAGGTTGCACAAACTAAGAAAAGACACAGAATAAATGATTAGGGTGGATATAGGTGGCCACCCAAATCTGCCACTAGCTAAAAAATGGTCATATACCTTGTAATTTTACAATAATTTTGCAAGTCTTAAAATTCTAGTGCATTTTCAGGCACTTCCTATTCTTTTTTGGTGATTTGCATGGGTAATACATAGAGTTCAGAATAAGCTTTGTAATAGTTGAAGAAACATCTTGAATGGAGTTTGTAAGAAAAAATTGTAGCTTTGAGAATTTAACATATCAACTAGGATCCTTGGGGTCCACATTCCTTTTTCCACCCCCTCTCCTAATGTNGGATGGTCTTGAATAGGATCAATAATTCTCTACTTATGTCCAGATAACTATTTTAGAGCTTTAATGCCAACAAGGTAAAAATGAACACTACAAGTAGGAATAACCTCAGTGAGAAGAGGCATGGCACATATTGTCAACCCATTTACCAACCAAAAAATCACAATAGGTTGCACATGGAATCATTGAAATCAAATTTCAAAGACGGTTGAAAGAAACCATAAATATCATGCAACCTGAATGAGAGATAATAACAAGGAGCCAAAAAAAAATCCCTCCCCCTTGACAAAAGAAAAATGAGGTTTCAAAGAAATCAAATCAGTTGAGAGATCCAATGATAGATGAGTTCATCACCATGAATCCATTGGATAAGGTCCCAAAATAAGGTTTCCTAAGCATTAAAGAAAATAGCAATGAAGTGGGAAGTACTTCACAGTAGGTTTGTTCTAAGAATGACCCTAATAAGAAGTAAACATGTAAACCTATCATCATAATCCTAATTGTAGAGAATCTAATCAACCTCAAAGAGAGCTTGAATAATATTAACAAAAAATATTTATATCATCCATGGTGGTGATGGTAAATAAGTGAAGCAATCCACTAATAACAATGATGGAACAAAAGTATATCAATTAACTAGTAGAACCTAAATCCAATTCCAAACTAAATAGAAAGACCACATCCAAGACTTGTGGTATGAACACAAAAGGGTGAGAGAAAAGCACTAGGTTGAAGCCAACATGAGGAAATTTGAAGGCATGAAGAGGAAAGTTATCAATGACTAGTGAGCGATAAATGAAACTGAGAAGAAGAAAAATATTAATGAGAAGAGGGCATCTAATGAAGACATGAAGAAGAAGTTGTCGATTAACCATGAGTGGCATATGATGTTGTGAAGAAGAAAGTTTTCGATGAGAAATTAGTAGAAAACGATGTTGCATTGAAAACATCAGATGGCCAATGGTTGGCGACTGAGGCTGCAATGAATATTGAAGTAGAAATACTAGTTGTCATAGAAGCCATGAAGAAGAAGGATATCAATGAACAATGAGTTGTGGAAGAAGAAAAAATAGCTAGTAAAACCAAGGAAATACATAAAGAGGTGAAAAAATCTGAGCAAAGAGTTCGAACAACTCTAGCATGCAACATAGCAAAATGTATATGAAGGAAATTTTGATCCCAAATAAATTCCCGAGGAAGGAATAGGTTTGAAGAGTTCAAACTTGAATTATGTGAAGATTTATTGGACTTTAGGAATGAGCAATTATAGGAAGCAATGGCTAGAATAAATCAAAAGTACATTAAAAATCCCACAGAAAACAAATAAGAGGAAATATATAACCTCCAAGCAATGATCATCGAATATTATGACTAATGAGACCTCCTAAAAATGTAGATATAGAAAAAGGAGCCACAAAAAGGTAGGGGATATGACAATGAAGGGAAATGTGACAAATAGGAGGATAATGATCACACACCTCCCAACCTATACCAACACAGGAAAAAACAACCTTAATGAAGAGAAAGGTTGCACAAACTAAGAAAAGACACAGAATAAATGATTAGGGTGGATATAGGTGGCCACCCAAATCTGCCACTAGCTAAAAAATGGTCATATACCTTGTAATTTTACAATAATTTTGCAAGTCTTAAAATTCTAGTGCATTTTCAGGCACTTCCTATTCTTTTTTGGTGATTTGCATGGGTAATACATAGAGTTCAGAATAAGCTTTGTAATAGTTGAAGAAACATCTTGAATGGAGTTTGTAAGAAAAAATTGTAGCTTTGAGAATTTAACATATCAACTAGGATCCTTGGGGTCCACATTCCTTTTTCCACCCCCTCTCCTAATGTCAGGGTTTGGATCTTAGGGTTTTTGCTTCTTAAGTTTTTATACTTTATGTTTAAAAGGTATTTTTATCCTTTTGTGATGGGAATTTTGCAAATGAACATAATTGACACATCTCTTCTCAAAGATAAGGTACCACCATCTTGGCAAGTTTGTATTGCTTTAATATTGCATTGTTTTCATTATTTCATTCATTTATAGAGTTTGGGTTTCATCATATTACTATGCTCTTTGTAATATCTTCATGTTATTTCTCATATGAGTGTTATCTTCATTTTGTTATCAACATAATATATATTAATAAAGGGGATGGAATCAAGCAGAAAGAGAACACATATAACTGTTGAAGTGTGTCAACTAGCCCTTTAACCTCTTCAAAGTTGAAGTGAATCAATGCTCAATCTCTTAGCGACATCTTTTTGATATTCAAACTAGGTGATGTATGACTATGATTCCTCAATAAAGGAATCACTAACATAGACACCTATACAAGGAGGTATGAAAAAAGGAACACAATGGTACGCTGATCACTAAGAACGGAAAACTATCAAGACAAGATATATGGAAAATGTGGATATCACATTTGATTTGGAGAAAATAATGTTGGAGATCAAAGTTGTAGTTTTGACCACAACAAAGACTCAGGTAATATTGATAATGGTTGGTATTACCAAGATTTCCTCAATGAATCATATTGTTCTAGCAATCTAAGCATTATGAATACAAAATAAAAACACAACACGTAAGGTCATTCCCCTTCATGACAAAATCACTAAACCAAAGCAATGGGAGTGGAAGATAAGACATATTTGTAGTCAAGAAGAATTGGTTTTCCCATTTAGGAAATCCCTTCTTCTGATGAAACACATATTTGTGACTTCAATAACCCCTTGTATAAGTAACCAAAGCACCCATTGGATTTCTTTGTATGATGCCTCAACTATCCCAAGTCGACCGACATGGTGACCCACATTTAAAATTTAATTAATCCTCATCAAATAGAATCTACTCCATTCTCTTTACTTGTTATCTATTATTGATTGGAATTACATTGAGAGGTCACATGCTTGACATTTTTATTTAGGTCACATGCTTGACATTTTTATTTTTTAACCCAATCACGATAGTTTATGACATTTTCATTGTCAATCTAATTTTTCATCACATGCTTTTCTTTTCCTGCATCCCTTGCATAGCATACATTATGTTGTTAGTGTTTTGCTTCATATATTTGACCAGATATGACTTTCTTGAGGGTGTTATGAATCTTGTCTAGGGTCATTGAAGACATTCCACATCATTCACTAATTCTTGGCTCATTTTTTTGGAAGAATTGGCTATCTTTCCAAGTGTCGGGTATTAGGTGCTTTGGATTACCATTTTCATGGATTAATATTAGTTAAGTGTTTATGAATAGTGTAGACATTAAATAATGCATTGGAAGAATGTATAATAGAGATCCAAGATGAGTAAACAGAACTCAATCCCAACAAAGCATCATTCTAAATGAGACCCACACTTTTGGTTAAGAATGCCTCTGTGTCCAAATTAGGGTCCTAGTAGAAATAATATTTTCATCTCCAGAAAGGGATGCTTGTAGGATTTTTAGGCCTATGAACTCAATACAACTGCCAAATTTTGATTCCAATCAGTACATGTATGAAAATACATGTTTTTAATTTCCCATCAATGAGGCAATTGAATTCACAAGTTATGAAGGCTATGAAACTTGGCCTAAAAGGAGTTATGTGACCATTTTTTATAAAACCCTACCTATCATCTAAGCTCTCCAAAGGGTGCTTCTTCAATCAAAGGCACTATGGAGAAGTTATTTGCTTACAAAGTTAAGCAACCAAGAAGCCCCACCTATGCCCAAATTGAGTGTTTTTTCCTTGTCATTTGAAAATCTTATGTGTTCGTTCGAAGCTACCTTCTCATGATTCTATTTTTCAATGACTCCATTAATGCCTTAGAGCCCTCTTTGATTTGAAATTTGGACAATCCCAACAAGTCCTTTTTAACTTTTTTGGCATTTTGAATATTTGTCCCAATTATCCTCTACATGACCCTACTTAACTTTGTCATCATAAAGGTCCGCTTTAAAATTGAAACGATCATAGGATAAATTGACCATTTTGACTTTGTGCATTTTATAACATTCAAATGTCTTTCTTTTAATATGCCCCACTCGCGTAACCAGACTTGATGATCTCATCAGCCCTGATAAACCCCAATTACCACGTCAAAAGGTATATCGATTGTCATGTTAGAAGTGCCTAGATCGGGCCCCATCCATTGTTGAGGGCTCTCCCAAATATTGTTCAATACTACAATATATTAAAGCAAGAGTCATGGTTGTAACAAACACAACTAAGAAGCATCCATGCATTTGGTTGCAACATGAAACCTAAGCCAAAAGGATGTAATTATTAATGAGTAAGCAAATTGTAATTATTGAGATCTCCAATCCAAAAAATATTGTTGAGCAGTCATGGAGAAACAATATATTGTAAAAAGGTAACAAATTTAATTTTTTTTAAGAATGTTTAATTCAATTAAAGTTTTCTGAGAAAAGGACAAACTTGTAAAAGAAACTAAATCACCTATAAAGGGGAATTTGAAAGGTCAAGAGAGAGTTGGAAATCCAAGATCCACAACTACTTTTATAAATAAGCCTTAAGTACCCAAAAGAGGGGGGTTTTGCTTGGAATTTATAATCTTTCTTCTTGTTCATTGAGAAACCATTATTTGCCAAAAATAGTTGGAGATTTCTAGTGTTAATGTGAATTTAGTGTGGACTTTTTTTTTTTTTTGGTTCATAGTGGCTTGGAAAATCGTGAGAATCAATATGTGTTTGTTGTTGATTTTTCTCATGTATTTAGTATCTATTCTTATTGTATTCCTAATCTATTTTGCTAACAAATTGATATAGAGCTATAACTTTCAGTGTAATTATAGGCTTACCTTAGTTGTTCTCAGTGATCTATACGTTTTTGTAGTTGATTATTATATGACTGTATTCATGTTTGTCGCTTGCACTTATTTCTATTGGTTTCATGCATTTTTCAATTCTTATTATATTTCTCAAGATAGGTTAGACTAGATTAGTTGTAGAGCATTTGCATTTATTAAAATTTAAATCATAAAACCAACAATGGTAGTTGAGACATAATCCAGAGGGTTTTCCATACCAAATAGGGGAAGGTCTAATTGGGACCTTTCACTAGGAAAACCTATGATGATGACGATGGGAATTTTCTCCCTGTGTCAACTTTTTGGTGCTAGAAGGAGGCAGTACAAGAAGATGACCCACATGGAGCCATTATTTCATGAATTCATTAACTTCTCATGGTTCCTCTCCATACTTCTATATGGGATCATGGTTTTAGTGTTTTGGGACTAGTGCATGACATCCTAGAAAAAATATTGATCATTTGTCAAAAGTTAAATTTAATGGTGGAAAGGAAACCAATGCATTCTTACATGCTAATAAATGTCATCATTATTGCCAATTACTAAATATTTTTGAAGAAGATGTTATATGCAAATTATTTTCCTATACTTTTGAAGGAAAAATTTGAGCTTGGTTTTGAGCAGTAATAGCTAAGTGCATTCACAAATGTAAACAATTCAACAAAGTTTTCTTAGCTACTCATGATAATTATCAAGTGGATGAGTTATACCATAAACTAGACAATATTCGTAAAAAAAGAGAGTGTACCAAACATTTTTCTATAAGGTTCCATCAATTATCTCGGAGGTCTTGTAAAAGTGATTGAAAATTTAATCATGAAATGAAAGAGTGGTTCTTGTATGTTTCGTCTATGGAAAAAGAAGAAGATTGTGATTGGAGGCATATATATAAATACGAGTTACAAAACCAGGAGATTATGCCACCATACATATTACCCTCAATTTCATATGAAACTAACTCACTACATTAGGCATTGAGCAAGGTATAATGCACAAGGAAAAGTGTATTACCATCGGATGGAAATAATGATCTAGATGGTACCCATCTGCAAAATGATCATGTTCATTGCCTAGATTTAGAGGAACCTTCTACATCAATGGAATGTGAACTAGAAAGAAAAGCCATCATTCAAATTAGATATGAGGAAGATGGTGTGATTTCCCCTACAATTCCTTGTGAAAAAATAGGGGAATGTACAATTGATTTACAAAACATTCATATCATTAATACCGAGAGGTTATTGAATCTCAAACACTTCCATACTAATTTCCAGAGTATTTCAAAGAAAATCACTTGATAGAAAAATTGCATAATCATTATTTACAATTTTCTCATTTTCCCTAATACCAAGAATGCAATACATAGAAAATGTATGTCACTAGAATTATAGTGTAACAAACATCGAAAATTAGGTTGAGGGAATTTTACACCAATATATGTTGTTACAATATGAGATTCATGAGCAAAGGGAATCATGCTCAACAAAAAAAGGTTAAATCCTTATAAATGCCAACCACAAACCTATTTGAAGAAGAAAAGGGAAAATGCCACAAATTTGATCAATCAAGATTGTAAAAATACACCTCTATTGCATCTATATATGATAAAAAAATATTCCCTTTTGCAATCATGATGCCTAATAACACTTCATTCACACATAATCTACATCCTAAAACCCAAGAACATAAAGAGGAATAGGTGGTGGATGTTGTCATTCAAGTTAATGCAATGTTGCTTCTAAATAAAGAATGGAAAATGGTGTACCATTTCTAGCCAATGGTGTCTAGGATGAGAATGTGGAAGCTCCAATTGAAAATTAGTGTTGATGACCCCACGAACCTTGGTGATGTATTAGAATTTGGAACAGTGTGATGAAAGAACACCTAGTACCAAAAGGTAGAGACATTCCTAGTCATCCAATCACCTGCCATAAATAGAGAAAGTGAATTTCCAGTGAGTAGAATTCAAGAACAACCAAGAAAAGACAATGATGAGGTAGGTTAGTTACTTTTGTACTCCATTCCTACTTTCAAATATCACAATCATTGATTTTTTGACATCAATGAATCTTGGATGGAATCATCATTTTCTCAAAGCTCTTTTCAAATAGGTAAGCATCCAATACTTCTTATTGTGAATGGAATTTAAAATACTTCAATTCTTTTAAGCATACATTGCACGATATACAAGCCTTGTGTACCAATAGAGTACCCAAATGTTCATGTTGGAATTGATTTCCTTCATTGGGTACATTGGATTAATGACTTCATATGACTTTGAATGAGATAGTGTAGGTTAGAGTAGATTAGGTTATTAAGTTATTTTAGAATTTTATTTCCTTCCTTGAATAATTTCCTAATTAGTTCATAATATTTTTTTCTTATGCTTCATTTAGCTAGTCCTTAAGACCATTAACATGTACATATTTTTTTCCTTTTGTTTATGTTCATTTATTTCAATATTAGTGACTTTTTTTTCCTGTAGGTAGCTCTTTTTAAATTCCTTTTTTAAATAGTTTAGTTGCAACAATTTAGAGTCTGCACTTTGTTTTCTGACTTTAAATTTCTTTGTCACATGAAGATTAGTTAACCCATACTTCATTTGGATTAGTGGTTCTCTCTTGATCTAATGCATTAAGCCTATGCAGAACACCCTGTTGGAAATATTGTTGTCGTTGATGTCAAAGATAGGGAGAGACTATAGATGTCCAAGATAAATATTGTAAGATGGATATTTTTGGATCATTGATGTTCAGTTTGGATCATGTTTGAATACCCTATATTTGAAGGAATTTTTACCCTAGATACCTAGATCAAATGGGAGCATGGGTTATATGGTTGGAAACCTTATTCTGGGACATTTCCAACAATATATGGAATTCCCTGTAACTCCCTAGGAATGAGAGGATAAGAATTTTTCCATTTGACAACCTAGCCAAAAAATTTAGGTTGCCTCAGCTAGTCTTTACAGTTCAACCTAGAAAGTGAAGACATAAATATTATAAAAATAGGATAGATGTGCACATCTATAGTGAAACCAAGCAATAGATCAAGTTTGAGGTACGCATAAGTGATCTGAGGTGCGCTAAAGGAAGTGGGGTGTATTTTTTGGATCTAAAGGTCTGCAAAAGAAGTTTGAGGAGTTTTCTTATTCTTAAGGTGTTGCTGAGTTGGTGCTCAGATGAGGAGATTGGTGTCTCCAGTAGGTTGGTTCCTACATCTTGATGAGTTGGTGCTCAATTAAGGATATTGGTGTCTCCAGTATGTTAGTGCCTACAATATTTGTAATAGTAGGTTGGTTCCTATAGACATGTATAACAATAAGTTTTATGGTTTTCTCCCCAATGGGTTTTCATGTTAAACTATGTGGATTGTGATTTGAGTTTATATGTGATTATTGTTTCTTGGCTAATGAATGATTGATGAATTGTTAAATAAACTAAAAAGTATCTTATATTGATTCATGCCCCCCTCCCCTCTTAGTATAAGCATAAGTTCAACACACCAATTTCTTCTAAAGTATTCAAAAGGTTTCCCCTTGATTTCGCTCATTAGCTTGATCATTGTAATTAGAAATTGAGGAACTTAAATGATGAGTTCTACCCCAATGCATATTTTCTTGGCATGCTCATGGAATGCATATCTCATATCAACTATTTGTTATTCGAGTTGTAATTCTTCATTTCTAGAAAGAAAAGATAACACTAATTTACATGAATTGCCAATCAAAATAAATTAGCACAACTTTCAATAATTTGTATTAGGTTTGAAGTCTAACATTCAAGGTGTCCCCTAGTATTAAGTGAAGGGTAATAATGGGGATATGCCCAAAGTTGTGGAAGAACATAAGAAATTGAATTTTTGTCAACATAAATTGTGGGTCCAGAATTACTACAATCCATTGATGCCTAGAAGAGTACCCTCTTTTTAGTGTGATGGAGGATACATAGAGCACCATACAAGAAGTGTTTGGATAATTCTTCTAGGTATTGAGATGTTTGGGAAAATCACTATGGAAAGAATTATTTTCATATTAGAAATAATTTAGTGAGAACCTAAATTTCTTATAGTCATTAGTAGTTCTCAAACATGGATCATCATTTTTGCAAGATCAACCTGACCCCAATGAGTTGAATTTCATTCGGGTGAAATCATGAAGATGGGTTACACTTTTTCTTGTTTTATGAGAGAAAAAATTGTATTTTCACAAGTTATTCAACTTTTGGCATACAAAAGTATTTTTTTTATTTAGAATTTCACTTTACAGTAAAAACAAAACTTGTGAAGAATTGTGTTAGCTTTCCAATGACTATTTTTCAATTTTTTTTTATCATGATTTGATATGTCGACTTGACAATTGTTTAACAGTATGTTCCTTAAACTTGAAATGAATGATAATGAGTTACTTATTTCTACAACAACGTATCTATTATTAAACTTATGTTTTTAAGAAACAAATATACTGTAACAATCTATAGAGACTCTATTTTATTATGACTATAATTTTGAATCTAACGGATGAATATTATAATTTCTAGAATTTTTTTAGGTTGACCAAGCTGAAAATGTTGCAGATTTTAAACACATGTTTTTCTACACGTTGTATCTATTTTAATTTTTACTTAAAACTAAAATCTAAATATACCCTTTTGAAAAGAACAGTTTATGGATTATGAATATAATTTTTTCCAAATTTTTCACTGTATATTTTTAGAGATATTGATATTTCACTTCACCGAATCATAATGTCTGCTGAAAATATTATGTAGTGATTTTTTTTTAAATTAAATAAAATTAGATAAAAATAAAGAAAGTGAAAAAAAATTATAGGAATTGAAAGTAGATTCGATTTTGGAAATGCTGGTGTCATTTTTAAAACCAAATTCTTAGTATTTGCGGAAGTCCGCAAATTCCGAAGTTCAGTTAAGATTGGGGAAATTCTCTAGGTTTAGTTTTCAGTCCCAATTTCCTGTTTTCGGTCGAAAAAATAATATTTCGACTGAAAGACTAAAATCTAACGGAAACTGTCAAAACTGAACGGTTTTCAAGTTTTTCGGTTGAAAAACCATTCTTTCAGTCGGATGACTGTCAAACGAATTCCATCGATCGAAAAAATGAAATGATGCATCGTATCGTTTTCTTTCGTGCCAAATCGTATAAATAGGCTTTCGGTTGAACACATTTAACACAATTCATTGGATGGACAAACATATATAAGCTTGAGGATAGGGATTTCAAAGCATTTTTATTACTGATTGTAGTGGTATTCTTTTCTTTCTTTATTTCTTCCCTCTATTCCATAGGCTTAATCAGAGGATCGATATCGATACATGGTGGTTTTCTAGAGCACTTAAACAAAGTTTTGAATCATATTTTTGGTTTTTGTTGAATAAGGTAATTGATGTTTGTTCAAGTTTTTATTGGAATAACAATTTATATGTTGAAAGATAAATGTTAAGAATTTTTTCAAGGTGAAGTCTTTGTTGAACATATCTTTTACAGATAACTATAAAAGTCACGGGAAACAAAATTTTGCGCAAGAGAAAATATGATCGCACTCGAGATGATACTCACCAAATCGAACAAAGGAAAGAGCTTTATCGGAGAAAGAAACAAGAATGTGCAAATATTGAAGAAAGAAACGATGATAATGTCAATAGAGATTTTCAACAAGAAGAAGTTCAACTAGGTATGCATGCACATATGATGATCGAGCACACGACACACATTGGGACTGTATTAAGAAAGTACAAAATTCAAAGTATAGAATTCAAATTTAAAATATTGTAAATAATATAATTGATTGTAAT
>JZKD02S1699935.1:102282-112367 GCA_000966675.3 Picea glauca | reverse complement strand
GTCCTCCAACATAATTTTTCCCACAAAATATATTGTAAATATATTTTCCACCAAATATAATTTAGACATGTCTATAAGAATAAAAAACATAATAAAAAACAAATAACACATATTAGCATATATACTACACAACTAAATATTAAATAAACAATAAGTAATAATAACATAACCAACCACAAGATTTAAGATCTAGTTACTCTCCAACTAAGAGTACATGATTTAAAAAAGAATTAAATCTTATCTAAAATCTTAAAAAAATTTAAAAAGAAAAAATATGTTCTTGGTAAAAAAAAATTGAATTAAAGAACTATATAATAATCTGAAAATAAATATAGAACTGTGTATGAATAAAGTTCACAAATCTCCATATTAAGTCATTCTTCTAATGAAATACTTATCTCATTGTGGATAAAGTCTCAATCCTTGTGGATAAAGTCCCAAATCCTTGAGGTGAAATTTTCCTTGTGGATAAGGTCCCATATCCTTAAGGTGAAGTTCTCCTTGTGGATAAGGTCCAAAATCCTTGAGGTGAAATTTTCATCCCAAGTGATGTTATTGTGTTCTTGGTAAAACAAATTGTGTGTTAGAGTTAGATAATAATCTGAAAATAAATATAGAACTGTGTATGAAGATAATTCACAAATCTTCATGTATTAAGTCATTCTTCCAAAGAAATACTTATCTCCTTGTGGATAAAGTCCAAAATCCTTCCGGAAATTCTCCTTGTGGATAAAGTCTCAAATTCTTAGATGTAATTCTCATCCCAGGTGTTGTTATTTAATCATATTTACACATCAATAAAATACTAATCTTCTCAGTAGTTAAATACTACTCATCTTCTTCTGTAGTGGTCATATAATCAAATTTCACGATGCCCTTTCAAACTAAAGGACTCATAAATCTCCATATTAAACAATTCTTCCAAAAAATAACTTATTATCTAAAAAAGTTCACAAATCTCCATTTTAAATACCATTGTTATGAAAAATACTTATCTTCTCTTCCTTCGATGGAATAGATGTTCTCATATAATACTATGCCATTCTTGGACAAGAAAGTAAGGACTACAATTGAGGACAATTTAGAAACTTTCTATTTTCTGATGTGGGATAGAATCTGTTCTCAAATATTCAAAGATATTCAAGTTCAAAATTAGGTGTTCATCATGATCTAACCTTAAATAAGTTTGAGTGTATACCATTTAAGAAAACGACAAACTTATCTAGGGGTTCTATATAATTCAAAATAATTGAGGAAAGACTAAACTATAAATTTGAGAAAACAAAAATTTGATAAAAGTCAAGAACGTACATTTATGAATCATCCTGAATAGACACATCCTTTCCTAATCTGGGTGCTTCCTCAATCCCAATCTCTCTTCCAAACACACTCTCATGTACTCTCTGCTCCACATTAGCCTATATAACACATTTCAAATTTGAAAATTAAAAAAATTATATTCAAATGATTATATAACACATTAAATGATATCTGTGAACTCCCACCCTCTTCAAACTCTCCCAATGAGAATTGAGACAAGCTAGCCCAAGTACCAGGAGATGGAATAGATGGAATAGAGAGCTATGAATAACAGAACTAATAAATAAATCTAGGATTCAATGTGTTCACAATTATTGATCTCTTATTCAAAAGAGTGGAGATTGAACCACTATTAGAAAAAACATACCCAATTCAATCCATCCAAATTCAAACTTGTCGAATCAAGTCCCCTACCGATTGGAGATTCGTTTAACATATCTACAAACTACAATTAATGGAAAGAAGAAATTGATTATTTCTATAGAGACAAGGATATCTAAATCTAGAACTCGAAGTAAACTATCATAAAATGCGTCAAAATTTTCCTAAATAGATTACATACCAATCCGGGATTCGGGTCATCATTCTGAATGACCTTCTTCCAACCATCTCGACAAAATTTGGCATATTCCAAAACTTCTTCTGCTAACATTTCATCTAAGTATGTATATGTTTTATCAACAAATATGGACCGCGAATTGGCTTATGCTCGCTGCTGCTTCATGCCAATATCAACACCATAAAACATAGCTTCCAAGTTTTCCCCGATCGCAGTCCTAGACTCTTTGCCAACTTCTGATGTAGACTGGAACTCTGAAAGTGATGCAAATGCCTCTTTTGGGTTAGGTACTAAAGGTTGTGAGGGCCTCGGCAATGCCACACTTCGATATGCTCCTTTGCGATCATATGTACGTCCTTTATCCGTCCCATAATATTTGGACGGTATACTAGTATAATCTGCGTGCATGTGCAAGAAAAAGTCTACAAAAAAGTGTCTTTCAAAATAGTGTGGAACCTCATCGTTCCACGACAATTTCCCATATGCGGCCAAAAATTTGTTATACAGATGTCCGACAAAGTTAGGGTGCTTAAAATATTGCACCTTCAACATTTTCTTCTTTGGACCCTCTTTGAAATTGAACATGGAGATGGCATCTTCTTTTGAAACTCTGTTTTTTACTGTCTCTCATTTATCGGGACCCATCACCTCTGACTTTCGTCGCCTCATTAGATCGAAAAAACTGTTAGTGGTTGGCCCCATTTTCTGATATGCATCCATACAGTTTTCCAATGAATGCAAAACAATTTGCAAACTTTGTTTGCTCTCCAGAGGAAGTTCCAAGACAGCCAAATCATTTTCCAACCTCTTTTTAACACCTGAACATCGCTCAAGCGTCATTGCTTCAGTATTCTCTTCCCAGGGAAGTTCATCACCAACTTCTGAAGGATAGGTGGATGTTGGCGTGTAATATTTTGTTTCTTCCTAACGCGGCCTCCTAAATCCACCTTCACCCTCTGCACCAACATTCGAATCTTCGTGACAACCACTCTCATTGTCGCCCCTTGTTCTAAATTGATTGCCTATACACACATTTGAAAGTAACTTCAATATTTAACCTCACATAAATTTAAATACAACAAAAATAAACAAAATTTAAGAAACTTACCAGAAATATTCTCTTGTGCAGAGCTATTCCCTACATTCTCAGGTGTAGGAGTGTTGATGCGCAACCTATCTAAGAAGGCTGAATCCATAACACTGGTTTGAGCAGGTTTTGCAGTTGATCTATTTACAGATTCGTTTGAAAATCTCCCCTGACAAGATTGTTGGTGTTGTAACATCCCGCTCTGGCGCACTGAGAAAACTTATTCTTTGAGGACACTTGCTCGCAAGTGATCCGGACTATTATGATATTAAAACATTTGTCCTTGATTATGATGCATTATGTTAGATGACATGATGTTTTACTTCTCCGACATAGACAGGTGTTATTGACTTGGTTTTACTGAGTGTGCAAGGTTTTGGACCTTGAGGATGCAGAGGCATCGATGGAACCCCTTGGACTCCGAATTGAGTCAAGGAGTGTGCTATTTGGGTTGATTTATTTACTGTGATATTTCATTGGTTTGATGATATGATGTGGACATGTTCTAACATGATTGTTGATGATGTAGGCTGACGATATATTGCCGACCAAACTCACATATGGAGTAAAGGGGCCACACACGATTACCAAATAGGTTGAGAGAGAAGTGTGGACAACAGCCCTGCCACAACCTACTAGCACTCTCGCCATGGCTCGAACTGTAGGTTAATGATTACCTAGTTCGAGAAGATCCACGATGCCGTGAGGCCAGACTGCAATAGTCGCTCACGATGACTCTAAGGGGCATGCAATAAGGTGGGGGACATATTTCTTAGAAGCCCTTAGTCTCCTACAAGTTCACCTGGCGGAGTGTTGACTCCAGGGGTTATTGACGTCTGCCATTCATTCAAGTCGGCGAGTGGCACCCTTGGAGCACGTGGTGCATCCTGAAGGGCACGTCACGTAAAAGAAACACAAGAGGTGAGTGGCACCCTTGGAGCATGTGGTGCATCATGAAGGGCACGTCGTGCAAAAGAAACAAACAAGGCGAGTGGCACCCTTGGAGCATGTGGTGCATCCTGAAGGGCACGTCGTGTTGATGATGATGAAGGAACACACCTAGATGGCCCTAAGACATTTAACGCCTTAATAAATCCTTAAACAACTTCCCTAACTAAATGTCGTCGAGTTCAGAATCTAAGTCCTAAGTTTAAAACTTCCCTAGGGTAAAATTTTGTTTAACCTTAAGAAAAAGACCCTATAAAAATAAAAAATAAAAATTTAAACTAATAACCACTTAAGTAATAGTTTTAGTCTTCATAAAATTTTGGGGTAAAATGAAGAGAGTAATAAGTTAATTAAAATCCGTGGTTTTAAATTGTAAAGAAGAAATAAATTATTTAACTTGGGAAAGTGTAAAAAGATTTCAAATTAATAATAAAAGGAAAAGAGTAAATAGCCCAACTGTCGTTTTGGCCCTAATAAAAGGGGAAAGAAGGGAATAATAAAATTTAGGAAACTAAGGAATGGGGGGAAACATAATAAGGGAAAGAGGGGAACTTATGGTAAAAAGCAAGGTCAACATAGTAAGGAATCGACCATTAAGAACCTTCTAAAATGAACTAAATTAGCAACTTCATTTTAGGGAAAGTATTTAAACTTGTAAGGGAATCTAGGAACACCTAGGAGTAAATCTAGGAGCAACTCTAGGTGGGTTAGGGAAATGAGACAATTAATAAATTTAAAGAAAATAACTATTGGAGGAAAGAGGGGGATGGACGACACTTGTGCAGAGGAGAATATTTAGAAGATTTTTATTAAAACTTAATTTAAATGTGATTTAGGGAAAGTTTGAGGTTCTAAAAACTCTATAAAAGAAAGGGAAGATGGGGAGGACGGGGATCGGCTGTTAGCGTAATGTTACGCTTCCGGATTGTGACTTGACTAATTACTTGTGGGGATTTGGGATTTTCCATCTTGGATAGGAGTGGTAGTTTGACCTTGCGAGGCGAGCTGGGAGCTAGACATACCATCTGGATAGTGTGTGGCCCCTTTGCGTCTCGAGGGGCTAAGGGGGAAGCAGAGTACCCCTAGCGATTGGCTGGGAGGTACCAGTGAGGTCTCGACGGTCGGCGAGCGGGAGAGACTCGGAGCACTTGGTCGACACACGGAGAAGGAAAAGGGCAATGATACACTTTTTGATTGAATGATAGAATGTTGTAGGATTTACGATTTAATTCTGCATGTGTTTTGGGTAGAAAAATATTGAGCTTTAATCTGTGTTTAGTTCTTGTTGGTTGATTGGTTTTAATACTTCAGAGATAAATTTGTGTACTGAAGTAGAATTTTAGCTCGGCTAATGAAATCCAGTAATAGATGGAAAAAGTAAAATATGTATGACTTCGACGATTGCATTATTTGATCACGGTACAATGTTGTCCCTAAGTTTTTGATGAAGAACCCATTCTTGTATTCCTCTTACTGTCACGGTGAAGATGCACTTGGTTGCATTTAAGATGATGGGTAAATCATCCCGGCATTCTATGTTGATAATAACTAAACCCTGCCTTATAGTAGAGAATGTTAGCCCAACGCTCGCATTCTGTTGACCAGTGATTTCTTGTTCTCTGTCAATTCTCTGTCAATTTGTGTGAATGGCTGGGTACCCCACGTTAATCTCTGATGGTGCAAGATCGAATCCCAAGTTCTGTTATTAAACCCCCTTTCCTGTATTCTACACTACCACAACAGTCCTCTGTAAAATATCTGAGGTTGCGGTTAGTTTTCCTGGGCGCCTTCATTTACCTGCTATCTTCTAGGTGTAATTGAGTATTATCCTGAGTGAATTTTTAAATTATTTTTTTTACCTGAGCGTTTCTCTGTTAGCAGGAGTTTTTCACCTGCGTCCCTTACACCGTGGTTCATTTAGGCTTGAGTTACCTGGGCTTCCTCCTCACCTCGTCCTGCATGCACAGACCTTGAAATGCATTTTTATTTTACAGGATTCAACCATCTCATTTCCTACACCTTAGAGGTTACGGTATCTATAGACGATGAGTCTTTAGCTAGCTTTAACCAACATTGCCCACTTCTGCAGGAACCTTCCCTACACTGCTACATTGGGCTATGAAATCCTATCATATGCGCTCCCAACCTTACACCTTACATTCATGATTATTTCATGCAAGTTTTTTTTTTCTAAACTACCCGAAACTTTAAACCTTGAAAGAAGACATCATGGGACTAAGGGATCTAAAAGTAAATGGCTCATTGTTTTATGAGCTTTCTAGCTGGATTGTTCATCCAAATCTGGATTGTGGAAGTGTTTGGTTGGACTCTCGCTTTATGAGAACGATGAGACAGTCCATCTATCCATAGAGAGATTCATTGAGTTATTTGGGAGCTTCAAATGATCGAAGGAGTTGGATAGGTACGCTTGAATGCTTATGCTGAAAAGGGATTACAGATGGCTAATTCCTCTTTCATTTTGTTGAGAGGCTTCCCAATCTTGAGCATCCACACATTCCAGGAATGTTTCGTTCTCACCTTTAGGCTCAGTCGAATTCGCCCATCGTTGACTGGTTCATTTAATTCCAGCAGATCTCTCTCTTCGTTGGAAACTTGACGTTTTAGTTACTGCCTGAGTTAATCTATTTAAGTCTAGTTTCTGTGGCCACCTACTGATAGATCCATCTTTACTTGACAGCTAGGATCCTTGGTACATCTGGTAGATCCCACCCCATCCCGGACTGCTCACATATGGACTTCCATGCGCATGGTGGTCTGGCGTTAGTTACAGTAATGGTTGGGATGGTAGCGAACCTCCTCCCCTGATTTCAGACACAGCCTTAGACCCTTACCCACTTTAGAACTGGACGATAGGTTGGATCGATAGTGGTCATAACCTCCTTTATGTTGATAGTTGGATACGCATTCTCGGTTATAACGGTTGGGAGTATTTCATTTTCCCTATGCTTTAAATAGATAGTGTTTAATGTTGAAAAGGTAATGTCGGATGCTGAAATTTAAGGGTTGATTTATTTATCATTTTAGAATGGCAAGTTTAGTTATGAAACAATGTGATGTTAAATGGTTTTTGTTTTTCTGTTATATTATCGATTAATTAAGACTCGTTGAATTGATGACTAACATATTATTATCAATTACGAATAAGATTGAATGGTGACCTTAAGAGTCTAATTATCTATCAATTGGAATGGTTAGTTTAGATATGGATTTTAGGTTGAGTTTAAATGGTTCATCTAGTTATATCTATTGATCCTTAAGACTCGTTGAGTTAGATGACCATCATGATGATGTTGATTATGTGGATAGACAACATTGAATTACAAACTTAAAAAAAAAAAAAACGGTAATATGAATAATCTAGACGTGTTAGTTCAGATGTGAATTGATAATAATTGGATATGTAAACATAATGTACTGCAATATAATGCTAGGTTAGTGTTGATAACATATGAAATGGAAGATCATTGTTACTTTATGTGCAAAGTATTGTAATGTAAGGTCAATGTAATATATTGTTGAAATAGGTAAATGTAATGTTCTTGCAATGTAAATAAAATGAAATGTTAGTATTAGATATCATATAAAATGTAATGACATTGTCATTTTATCATAATGCTATTGAATTTTAGGGTTATTGATGACTCATAAAATGAGAGGTACCTTGAACTAAGTACCATAAATTATTAAGATTTAGTAAATGAGGATTGTTGTTCATTTTAAATAGTGTTGAACTTGGTTGGTCATTGTCTAAGTCATTTGTCATGCACCTTCCGTAGAGGACATGGTCGTTTGTTTAATTATTGTTATAATTGATTGTAATTAGTTAATTGCTTGGTCTGCTTGTGTCGGGCGAGATGTAGACACCTCCATGTTAATCAGAAAAATTGCCATCCATGAGACCTTAAATGGTTAAAATCGATGGGAACCTGGGCTTGAGCGTTGCTTATGTTTCTTGGAGGTCCTAACCATTGCAGGGTAGGATGGCGGGTAGTCAGTCTTAATTATTGTCGATTGATCGTCGTTAGTTGCATACAATTACTTGAGGGGTGTCTTATGTCGTCTTGTTGTGTTCATCATGGTTGTGTCTTGTTTGTCGTCGGGAGGCAACACCCAGTTGAACGTGTTTGTTTCCCTTGTACACTCGCGCACACACTTTAAAAAAAAAAAAAAAAAAATTGCACTTGAGAATGCCTAGAGCGTTTGCGAGAAATGTTTGCATAATATCGTGTCAACATCACTCTGCAATATCTATCCACAATGCAGAGTTTATAAAACAAAATCTAGAGATGTTCACAAGTTCAAGGAATTAAAAACTCAGAGATAAATCAAAGTTTTAAACAATCAAGCCACAGAGGTACTCACTCATTAGAAGGAAAAAATACTGGTCATTTAGCCATGAATCAATCAACTAAAATATAAGTAAGGGGTCCATAGAAAACATGGCGGATTCTTATCCTTCACTCAACATCCATGCACAGAAAAACAGGGCATTTGAATATATAGGTCTTTAAACACCAAAGTGACGACCATTGATTCGGCTCCTGACTGACTGCTTAGGCACAGACTGATGACTAAAGGGATAAGTGACAGAAGATAAAACCACAAACTTTTCACAATAATCAATAAAACCCACACATAGAAGTCATTGAAATCAGAAGTTGGGTTCGCCAAGGGACTATCATTCCACTGAGAGGTTTATCATTCACAATCCACATCAAAGAAAAAGACACAAAACCTAAACATTCAGCCATGAATCAATCAACTAAAATATAAGTAAGGGGTCCGTAGACAGCATGGAAGATTCTTATCCTTCACTCATCATCCATGCATAGAAAAGTAGGGAATTTGAATCTATAGGTCTTTAAACACTGAAGTGATGACCGTCGATTCGTCTCCTGACCGACTTCTCAGGCACAGACTGATGACTAAAGGGATAAGTGACAGAATATGAAACCACAAACTTTTCATAATAATAAAAAAACCCACACATAGAAGTCATTGAAATTAGAAGTTGGGTTCGCCAAGGGACTGTCATTCCACTAAGAGGTTTATCATTCACAATCCACATCAAATAAGAAGACACAAAAACTAAACATTCAGCCATGAATCAATCAACTAAAAGATAAGTAAGGGGTCCAAAGACAGCATGGCAGATTCTTATCCTTCACTCATCATCCATGCACAAAAAAGAAGGGCATTTGAATCTATAGGTCTTTAAGAACCGAAGTGAAGACCATCGATTCGGCTTCTGGCTGACTTCTCAAGCACGGATTGATGACTAAAGGGATAAGTGACAAAAGATAAAACCACAAACTTTTCACAATAATCAATAAAACCCACACATAGAAGTCATTGAAATTAGAAGTTGGGTTCACCAGGGGACTGTCATTCCACTGAGAGGTTTATCATTCAAAATCCACATCAAAGAAGAAGACGCAAAAACTAAACATTCAACCATGAATCAATCAACTAAAATATAAGTAAGGGGTCCATAGAAAACATGGCAGATTCTTATCCTTCACTCATCATCCATGCACAAAAAAGTAGGGCATTTGAATCTATAGGTCTTTAAACACCGAATTGATGACCGTCGATTCGGCTCCTGGCCGACTGCTTAGGCAAGGACTGATGACTAAAGGGATAAGAGACATAAGATAAAACATCATATCCCTAAGAAATACTGAGAAAATTCAAAAGTGTTTATAATTTATAATCTTATAATTAATATCATACAACCTAAGAAAACACATAAACCTACTAGAGATGAAACCCTAAAAACAAAAAATATAAAAAATAAAAACAATCTTAAGAAGAAATAACAGAAGGGGAAACAAGAAAAGAAGAAAGAACCTTGGTGACCCTATTGGTGACCCCTTTGATGTAGGGAAGGTGGGGTATCTGACTCGGTTGATTTTCTCTAGAACAAGGCTCACCTCTTTTCCTAAACATGGATTTTCTTATTGTAGTAGTGATATCCTCATTCATATAACCTATTCTCTTGAAAACCTTGGCAAGGTGATCTTTTTCCTATTCAGGGTGGTCTTCATCAAAGATACTAATGGCTCTCAGTGCTAGGATGTTCTGAACTCCTATATTTTAAGTGGGATGGTGATAATATTTTGCATGAAGATAACTATCTATATGAGTTTT
>JZKD02S1699935.1:56706-98838 GCA_000966675.3 Picea glauca | reverse complement strand
TTCTAAATAAGGGTTTTAAAAAGGGGGAAGTGAATCTATTTTCTTTCACATGGTGGCATATGTACCTAAATTTTGGCAACAACTCCTTAATCTAAGCAATGTTTTGTACTTAAATTATATCTAATATTCAGTTTCAGTAATCGAAGATGAAATTTTCATTACAACCTACTTGACTAATCAAACTACTCTTGTGCAAGTTGTTGTTTACCATTTGTCTCATGCTTAGGAGTTGGTGATTCTTACAAGTGCACATCCTTGGTACAAATGATTAAACAGATATTTCTTCACTCATTAATTTTGATTTTACGTTCCTAAATTTTTCCTTTAACTGCTAAAAGGATTAGATATAGGTTTGATGTTGTTTTATCACACTCTAAAGGAATAATTCTAAATTAATCTTTAGATGGAACTAAAATTCGAAATAGCTTCCAGACAGAAGCAAAATTCTAAATTTAACCTTCACACTGAATTAGAATTCGAAATAACTTCAGACAGAAATGAAATTTTAAATTAAACCTTCAAATCGAAATAACTGAACCGGATTGGTTTATAACAATCCAAAGGAATAATTATAAATTAAAATTCAGACGGAACTAAAATTCGAAATAGCTTTCAAACAGAAGTGAAATTCTAAATTTAACCTTCAGACTGAATTAGAATTCGAAATAACTGAACCTTCAGACAAAAACGAATTTAACCTTCAGATAGAGATGAAATTTAACCTTCAGACAGAAATGAATTTAACCTTGAGACAGAAATGAATTAAACCTTGAGACAGAAATGAATTTAACCTTGAGACATAAATAAATTTAACCTTCAGATAGAAATGAAATTTAACCTTCAAATAGAAATGAAATTTAACCTTCAGACAGAAACGAAATTTAACCTTCAGACATAAACAAAATTTAACCTTCAGACATAAATAAATTTGACCTTCAAACAGAAATAAATTTAACCTTCAGATAGAAATAAATTTAACCTGATTATAATAGGACAATCGGGGAATAGGCCTCCTTTTATGGGCATGGGGAAAGGTAGTAGAGGTTGATAGTGGAGAAGGTAGTAGAGGTTGATCGCACGGGGAAAGGTAGTACAGGTTGATAGCGGAGAAGCCAACGGCTTGGCCACAGGGCTAGGCCCCCGCGGCCACTGGACTATGACTTGGTCATGGGGGCCAACCCTATGGCCAAGCCGTTGGTGTGCCCATGGCTTGGACACAGAGGCCACCACCTAAAGCTATATTTTAATTTAAAAATCAAAATTAAATTTAATGTTACATTCTACAGATTAAAATTAAAATTAAAAAAAAAAAATTACAGTTACTTACCTGAAGCTCGGCTCGTCGAACGCCCGCTAACACTCATAAATGCTCACTTGAAGCTCAGCCTGCCAAATGCCTGACCGCCCGCAGGAATTCCCACCAACACTCACGAACGTTCACAAACACCCTACGTCCGCGCCAACACTCACGAACACTCGCAAGCACCCCACGTCCGCGCCAACACTCGCGAACGCTCACAAATGCCAAAAGGTTATAAAAACGTTTGAAAATTGATGTGTGGTTGTTATATAAACATTCTTTCAGCCGAAAGAGTTTTCGCCCAAGCAATCTTTCGGCCGAAAGATTGTTTTAGTTGGAATATCTTTCGATCAAAAGAGTATTGCCGGATGGAAAATATATGTCCGACTAAATATTTACATGCAAATCGAGGATACCGTCATTGTACCATTCGATTTGACATTCCACCTTTCGGCCAAAAAATAGTTCGGCCGAAAAATACTATTAGTTCGGCCGAAAAAATGTTTTTCAAAATTTTGGAGATCATATTGTCACGAAAGTGTTACCCACCTCCATGATTTCACCCATTCATATCTCTAAATATGGTCTCACTCAATTAAACAAGGTAAATATCATTGCATGAGATGTTGTCCTAGTACAAATGTAAGATGATGTTGGGACATTTTATGTGCAACATTCAAATTCTTAGAGGTTGAATCTACTATACAATGCAAACAAGGAATTCCTATATTGAACTCCAATATCAACATTTTGATCCTATATCTATATGAAATGAGAATTTAGGTAGTAAAGAGTTGAAAGTGAGTATTGGATGATACCATAAATCCATAATAGTAATAACTTTCCATGAATATTCACAATTCCATTACTCAAAGAAAAAGGTTTATTTAAGAAATAATTTAGTGGAGCCTAAAGATTTAAGGAAAATAATTGTTTCTTTGAAATAATGAATTGGAGTTCAAAGTGGTTTCAAAGGCCATGGGTCTGCATGTGCCTAGAAGTGCTTGGTAAATAGAAACAAAGCTCTTGGAAGATATATTGTGGAATGGTTCATGATGATTTGTTAGTGGAGAAGGAGGATGTTGAGTGTTTGGTTTCACTAATTTGAACACGTCCATGAATACCCTATCTCTACATGTACACATACGTAATAATTCAACAAGATGAAGAGTTTAGCAATTACAATTTACAAAATCTTGCAAACAAATACAATCCCATGCATATTAACAAGTCTACTTGAAGTAAGATACGTATGAAGAGTTCCCATAAACCATTGTGAATTGTATAATTTCCATTGGATTACCTTTGGAAATACTAATGTGATGACTACCATGAGATTGCCTTATGATCAGATTTTTTAAATGGATTAATATTTGAAAGCATGGGGTTTTCATTTTGAAGATCAGGCAATTAAAAAGGTACAATTATAAATTAGAATTCAGATCAAGAGTTGGTTTCACATTATATTCCTAGAGGTGTGGAATTCTTGCTACACTAGTTGTTGTTATGGGTTAAAAACATGTGGGGATAGACATTTCATGATTCATAGTCAAACTCTCAGATGCTAAAAGCCATAACAAATTCAATTGTTGAACACTTTTAAGAACTCTTCGATTTTTCACCTACATATAATAAGTAGCTAAGCAGAATCAAGAATCCCCATACCAAACTTTTCATATGGAATTATTTTTCAAAATCATGGTGTTTGAGGTTTCAAGATATTTTAGTAGCTATAAAAGTAATGACCAGGGGTCAAAAGTCAAAGTTCAAATTAATAGTTAGCATCATAGCCATTCATTAACATGGAGTAGTTACAAGAATTGTTCATGATTCTAACCTAGCTTCAGTTAACCATTTTTATAAATAACCATAACATTGATGCAAATCTCCTATCAAAAGAAGGTTAACCCCTTGTGGATGGATTTTGTGTTCTTGGAGGAATTTATATTTTAGCAAAATCTACAAGTCTGATGTTATCTCAAACTATGATGACGCAATATAACTAGAATATAATATGTAATGATAGAAGACACATTTCTAGTGTAGAAATGGATCTATACTTTTCAAGTAAAATCTTTGAGTCCATTATACTTTGTCCCAAGCCTAGTTTACCAAGAACCTCAACACACTTTGAGACATAGAGCTTGTCTTTGATAATGAAGATTCTCAAATAGATGTGTCCTAGTTTCACCTTATTTTCATTGTCATATCAGTCCCAAATGTTTGTGAAGTATATAGGCCATTAAATTTGATGAGTAACAAAGGAAAATTTACAAATAAATTTGTTGAACAAGAAATAGAGGAATGTGCAACATCACCAAGGATTTAAGTTTTATCATAGAAATTGGTTTTCAATCCCATCTCATCCATGAAACCCTATAAAGACCATTTCCATAAATGGATAAAAAATGAGTACTAAAAACAAGCATCTTAGTCAAGTGTTGAAGACCCTCTAGACAAGCTACTTACATTTGTAATATTTCCTAGTGATGAGTCATTTTCCATGAGGAGAATCATCATTTGATTTTCCTACGATGTATGCTAGCTAACAAGAGGTTTGCATTCTTTTATATTGTCTATATATTTTTACCTTTGCATCGTATTTTAACTATGCATTGGATTGATGGTTTCCATTTTCAATCTTTTCTCCTATTGTGAAAACTTATCTTCTTTTTCTTTTTCATCCCATATCCTTCTTGACATCTATAGTTGATCCTTGTTTCAAGTTTTTTTTTTAGCTTTTATTTCCTGGAGATGGCATGCATATATATTGATTGGATTTTGGTTCATTGATCATGAATGAATGTGGGTTTGTTTGTCATACTTCATCTCATAATGGTAGCATCACACATGGAAAATAAGCTTGGAGAATTTTTCATTCTTATGCTTGGTTATGAGTTGTAAGAAAGGACCATTTTTAATACAGATTAAGGACATGTTTGAATGATGTGTAAGTGCTTGGATCATGATCTTATAAAGTGACTAATCACTATTTTTCCTTACATATTATCTAATGAGAAAGTCTAATGTGACAAGGGATCCATTCATACACTAAATAGTTGCTCATGTGATTCTGTGAAATGTTAAAATCCTATGGGATAAAAATCACAAGGGGATTATTTCAACAACCAAGTGCATCCAATCATTAAATAAATCCCTACAATAGGGAATCATCCCATATAAAGCTTGTAAAAGGATACCACTTCCCCCATCCATGTATTGCTAAAACATATATAAAATCAAAAGGGAAGGATCAAGAAAGGAAGTACAATAACTAAAGGGGACATGGAAATACCTCTACAAAGACTATGGATGCTCACTAGTAGTGGAGAAAGGTTTATGATGTCATGGTGATTCCATAAAGGCTATGGATGCTCATGGTAAGTGGAGAAACACCTAAGGAATAACATATCTATGTTTGGTGAAAATATTTATATCCCAAATATGTAAGTTATATTACTAAGAATTCAACCTAGACCATTGATGCATGCTTTAAGAAAATCAAGGTCATCATATTATTCTTGTACTTCATCAAATGAGATTCATTAGAGGGTACATAGGGATAACCATTGAATCCTTCACGAAAGAAGATTTTATGAGAACCATTGCACATTGTTTTTAAAATGCATGAAAATAAGAGAAAATCTCCACTTGAATCTCATAATCTAGTAATACATATTAGAGACTCATGGCTTCATCTATTGTGTCGCCATTTATTAAGGTCTCAACTAGACCCAAGTAGACTCACTTGGGGACCCATCTTTAAAATTTTAATCAAGCCTCATCAAATAGATTGTGTTCCCTTGTATTTTCTCTTTCTATGCTTATTTGATGATTGTGGGTTGATAGTTGGAATTACCTTGAGTGGGCACACATTGACCCACTTGGGGACCCACCTTTAAAATTTTAATTAAGCCTCATCAAATAGAATTTGCTCCCTTGTCTTTTTTATGTTTATGCTTAATTAATGATTGTAGGTTGTTCGTTGGAATTACATTGAGTGGGCACATGCTTGAAATTTTTGTTATTTAACCCAATCATGATAGTTGTCACCATTACATCATCTATCTTATTTTTCTTCACATATTTCACTCTTCTTAGATCCCTTGTATAACATGCATTATGGTTGTAGTGTTGTGTCTCATGGATTTGACTAGATATAACATGCTTGAAGGTGTTATGCATCTTGTATAGGGTCATTGAAGATATTCCACATCATTGGCACTAACTTATGAATTAGTTTTTGATAGAATCGTCTATCCCACCATGCGTTGGGTATTAAGTGCTCCAAATGTTAGTGAACATTTTTTGTGGATTAAAATTAGTCAAGTGCTTATGAATCATGAAGATGTTGATGAACACAATGGAAGTTTGTATAAAAAATATCGAAGATGAGTAGGCAAAACTCAATTTTGGCAAAGCATCAACCTAAATGGGACCCACTCGTTTAAAAATGCCTCCATGCACAAATTGGGGTCTCAATAGAAATGTTATTTTCATCTCCATAATGTGCTTCCTGTAGATTATTATGCCTACAAACTCAATGCAATTGGTGAATTCTAATTTCGAGGCCCACAGGTATCAAAACACATGCTGAGCCATGCCTAGTTGCTCCTCTCCAAACCTCGCCCCACTGTTGATTGATTGGGTAAGGATGGGCTTGCCTTGCTGGCTTGGCTAGACTACTTAGCTTAGATATTCAATGGATTTGATATATTACCATTATTTATAGATTTTTATTTCACATATGACCTTCCTTATGACTTGTCTTACTACCCTACCAAAGAAGCTTTTAATTTCCCATCAACAAAGCAATTAAAATTCATAGGTTATGAAGCTTGGTATAAAAGGGATGATATAACCATTTGTTAGCATGCCCCACCTATCATTCAATTGCATTTAATGGGAAGAATTTATTGCCTTATAAATTTCAAATCTACCTCCTAATTATTTTATTTTTCAATGACCTCATATATACCTTAAAACCTTCTCTAATTCGAAATTGTACAGTCCCACTGATTGAAATTTCAAAATTTTAACCCAATTATCCTTTAACATACCCTACTTAACTTTGTCATTATAAAATTAAAAAAAGTGGGCCTCTTTATGATAAATTAACCCTTTTTAATTTGTGTCTTTTAAAACATTCAAATGTCTTTGTTTTAATATGCCTATGGGTTTAATCGGCCTTGACAAGCCCGTTGGCCCCTTTTTCATTGTTTCATTCAAGTAGACATGTTACAAATATGCCTGAACAACAAGTTCTATCTTGGCCTAACAATCACAAGTTTATTTTGGCTTGATTACTATGTTAAAAAGTAGTTTGGTCGGCAAATTAAAAATATCTTAATCATTGTCTTTAATGTGTAGGATAGTTGGTGACGAAGTGTGTTCTTAAGTCACTCTGTGATGTTAAAGTCATTTGTTTGAAACCTGCGGGGAAAAAAAATCCAACCATGTTAAGTGTTGGTGTGGCTCAGGATGGGTGGGATCCCCAGGGGATTGTGATGACTTAAATTTCCTTGAGTCGCGGTTTCTTAAGCCACAAACTAACCCCACAAATCACGAACAAACTAGCAAATTGAAAAAAAAATCCTCTTCAAATGGGCCCAATCCATTTATCTTAGGTTTAAAAGAATGAAGGACAAAAAGCACAAGATCTTGAAAATCATAACTAAAAAGCATCAATGGGACATTTGTGACACAACAAGAAAACTTGAGCGAAAGGGACGTAATTATCAATGGGTAAACAAATGGTTATTATCTAGGTTTTGCTTTCCTAAAAAATCATATGGAGAAGATAAATTGTTAAAAAAAAAAATTGGGAAAGAAAATTTTATGAAAATATTTAATTCGAATAAAGGCTTTTCAAAACAAACAAAATTGTAAAAAAAAATCCTAAAATCAAATTGTAAAAAAAAATGGAAAATAAAATTTTATGAAAATATTTAATTCCAATAAAATTTTCTCAAAACAAACAAAATTATAAAAAAAAAAACTCTAAGTTAATTTCATCGAGCCATTGGAAAATTGAATTAACAACAAACAATATCTTTTATTTATTTATTTATTTATTTATTTATTTATTTATTTATTTATTTCTATGTGCATTTATCTAAATTTCCTAGTATTCTCCTCACTAAGCACTTATCTAAATTGCCTAGTATTCTCCTCACCTGTGGTCTTTAACTTACAAACTAATCCGATTAGCCAAGGAAAAATGAGAGGAAAGCTTAAGCGAGACGAGAGGGGAGCTTCAAGAAGAAGATGGCAAAGGTGTGGGAGAGAAACATATACAATTAGTCATAAAAAAAAATCAATGATCTTGCACTCCATGCAACATATTAGAGCAAAAATTTATATGTTTCAAAATTCATAATAATGCTCAAATTGCACTATAAATAGCAGGTTCAAGGGTTTCCATATGAAATATTTCTAGGCCAAACATTTTCTTGGAGGTTTCTTACGAGATCAAAGTGAAACCAAGAGTTTCATTTCTTCAATAAATTCTTATTGAGGTTCACTGGTTTTCTAGGTAATCATATCTTATTTGCCTATTAAATATTGACTACACAATTGATTTTGTATTTATAATCCTTTCTCCCAAAACATCTAAAACCCTATTCAATGTGCATTAACAAGTTTCACATATTTTTAATCTAAAGCTTCTTCTTAACACCATCTTTCCCAAATGGAAATATTAAGATTTCAATGACTAAATTTAAAATATTATGTTTTACTCTTTATGCAAAATCATAAAGTTGAAGATGTTAGTGCTACACCAAAGGATATGGTCGTTGGAGATGCCAAGTCCATGCTAGAGGTTCATATTGGCAAATTTGGCTACCTCTAATGTCAAATTGTAACAACTTCCCAAACATGTGTCAAGGACCAACAAATTAATAAAAAAATTATCTCTCTAGATAAATGGTTGACTTCACATTGTGTGATGCATAAAACAAGCAATGTGTAACAACTTCCCAAATATGTGTCAAGGACCAACAAATTAATAAAAATTATCTCTCTAGTTGACATCACATTGTGTGATGCCTATATTGTTATAAATGTCATGGGCAACAAACAATTAAGAAAACTCAACTTTCAAAAAAAATGGTTCGCTAAGATATTGTATGATGCATGCAAACTCTAACTATACATTTTAGTTTACTAATTAGTTTACTAATTTGTAAATAAACGTAGTAACTATACTAATATAAGAGTTATGTTTGGATATAAAATTGTAATTCATATGATGATGATGGTTATATTTTGGGTCATCATATTTTTAAAATAATTCATATTTAAAAGTGATAGTTAAATTTATTTATTTTAATTATTTTTTAAATATGAGATTAAATTGTAAATAGGATAGTATTTAATTTTATGTATAGAATTAAAATTAAATGTTATTAAAAGAATATGATTGTATTAAAAGTAATTTTGATGATAATCATAATTGATTTTAGTTTTTTTGTATATACTATTTTAGTTTAAATTGCATTTTGGTTTTGGAGTAAGTTTTAAAACTGTTTTTAATTAGTTAAAAATTTATATTTTCAAACATAAAGAAATTTGGTCAATGGTAACTCAGAAATATTTGGAATGAGTGAAGGTCTATCCCTTATGTACCTCATTATCAATTAACCACCAAATTATAATATATTTAATCACCTTAAAAACAAATTAACAAACAAAATATTCAATAAATTTAAAATCCTATAGTTATTTATCATAAATAAGTAAATTTGAAAATGATATTTATAACTTATTACTTTGAAGGTGATATTTATAACTTATTAATTTGTCAATTGAACAAAAGTATAAGTGGGGACCCGTGGAAAAAACAACGTGGGCGCAGAGAGCAAGTCGTTCGATATTTATGGGGAGATAGGATGATAGTACATGGTGGTCTTCCCTCATTCTTAGCAACATGATAAAAAATGTATATAAAAGAAATGATAAAAAAATTGTATATAAAAGAAATAAATTCAATTAATGCGTGGTAGAATTTTTTTTTTTTGTAAGTAAGAAGTTTAATATATTAAGATCCTTCTAGAGGCAAAAGGGAGTTCCAAAATACAGTGATAGTCCTGCTGTCATTATGGGGCTACCCCAACAGAGGGGAAACCAGCCCAGTCAGCAGATTAGTTAGCATAAGCATAGTAATAAATTATAAAAAGTAGTGTCTAAGACAGCGTGGACATCCATAAAAAACGAAAAAACAGATGACACAACTTCTAAAACAGCAAGAGCCTAGACACCTAACATGTAACCTGGCCAGGTGGCATTGAGATCCCTTGTCCATGGTTCCTCTTCGACATACGTCGACCCGTCCCCCCACTGCACCTCGACCTCCTCCTTGGCCTCAGTTCCAAGGTCATTCTTCACAGTGTCCTCCTCAGCCTTGGTCGCGCTCTCATCCCGTTTCAATTCAGACTCTGCTGCACACTGCACTACGACATCCCCAACTATGGTAGTTTCCCAGGGTTCCTGCTTCAAAGTCGCGCACGCCTTGACCTCTCCTCCGACGTTATCTTCTTCGGGTTCCTGCCTAGAGGTCGCTCCTTCCGGGATCGAGAGGAAAGTCTCATGCATCGAGGAGAGGAGATGAAGGAAGAGGCCACCTTTTCATTTGTAAGTTGCAGCAAAAATTGTAGGTCCTCCACCCCCTGGCGGAGTTCGAAGGCGAGGCCGTAAAGGATGGCCAGATTGTCTTTTACGTGCTCGCCATTAGTGGTATCAAAGGAGGGGAGCCCAGAATTCCCAGGCTTCCGCGTAGAAGGTGGTTTCTCGTCTCTTAAGTCTCTTGGAGAAGCCAAGCGAGGAGGATGGGTCGGTTCATTCACAGGCAGAGTGAGGAGAAGACGCAAATATGAGGATAGCAGCCGAGGAATAATTTCTAGGCAATTGATGCTCATTGTCGGCGGAACATGAGGGGTATTGCTATGAGGCATGGCCTGGAAGTGAAGGGATGAACAAGTGGGAGGTGGAGCAGGCGAAGAAATTGAGGGTCGACGAGGTCTCCAGGGAGAACCCCGTCGTGGCCTCCCTCTCAAATGCGGCTTATGGTTAGGCATAGGGTGCTCACAGCAGAGGTCGCAGGGTTAGGTGTAGAAGGGAGCCACCGGGGACTAGTGGATGCTATCATAAGATGGCCATGGAAGTGAAGGGGGAAGCCCATCAAACCACCAGCAGAGACAGTGAACGGAGACCAGTAACAGAGCCATAAGAAAATGCAGAGGTTGAGTGTGTGCATTAACACCCTTTCCCATCGTTATAAGAGCATATTAAAGCCGCAGGAGGGTGGCGGACGGTGGCATGAGACCGTCACATGGCTTTGTGCCCCGTTGGCATAATCCATCCTCCAACATGCGCCAAGTGGACTCCACTAACACCCCATCTGGGGGAGCATCCATCATCCTAGCTTTGCGTATACACTGCTGGAGAATGGGATGATCAGGTTCCAGGGCTGAATTGCAAAGGAGTTCTGACTCGCTCCTGTTGATGCCCATATTAGCTAGTTCATCCGCAACTTGATTCGCCTTCCTTCTGACATGGGCTGGGATGATGGTCAGACTTGGTTGTAGTGAATCAATAATAGTCTGCAGTCCATGCAGGAGTCTCCAGCTGGGCAATATTCTATTTGGGTTGGCCCCATTTAAATTTTTCTGCAGCAAGTTGATGATGATTAGAGAATCACCCTCAACGATTAATTTGGTGAAGTTATTTTTAATGGCCAGTTGCAACCCCCTGGTAAGACCCCACATTTCTGCTGCATTGTTCATGGAGTGACCTATGGGGCCCACACTGATGAGAAGGATGTGCCCATGATGGTTGCGAAAGACAATTCCATAGCCTGCAGGTCCTGGATTTTCCTTAGAGGCCCCATCAAAATTGAGCTTGAGGAATCCCTCTGGGGGAGGAGACCAAAAGGAGGGGCTGCTGGAGGGAAGGGACAGGGGAGGAGAGGGTCGAACCTAAAGGGGAGAGGGTGGAGTCCAGAACTGAAGGATGGGAATTTTGTCTGGTTGCTATTATCATCTTCACCGGACCATGGCTGAAGGGGGAGAGTCTCCAGGATGTTATGATAGCACTGATGCCAGCAATGTTGCCAAGGGAGGGACCGAACTTTGAAGAGCCTTCTGTTCCTTTCTTTCCAGGTTTGCCAAAGGATAAAGCCCAGTAGAATTTGCCAAACACGATTGAGGAGGGGCGAGTGGAAATCTTGGTCCCTCCAGTTTGTAATGGTTGTCAGGATGTTGTCTCTACAATGGTCTGAGGTGCTTATAATAAGTGCTGCTTGATCCCAGATTTGAGCAGTATAATGGCAAGAGTTGAGAATATGGTTCATTGTTTTCTCTGCCTCTCCATAGAGTATGCAGATAGAGGGACCAACAAAGCCCCTTTTTTTTAGGTTATCCCAGGTTAGGATGCTGGAATGAGTGACAAGCCAGAGGAAGAGGGTGATTTTTGGCCAGTGCTTAAGACTCCAGAGCTTGCACCATGCTTTCGTGTTAGGGAGAGGGTCTAAGTGAGCCTTGAGCTCGTACGCTTCCTATGTGCTGAAGGTTCCCTGTGGTCTGTATCCCCATCTCAAGATATCCTCTCCTGCAATTTTGGGAATTTTCCATTTCGTCATCTCTTCTTGCCAAGGAGCTAGATCCACGCATGCCTCCAGAGCGATGCTTTCCCTGTCCAGGTGCCACTGGTGCCAAGTGTCTTCCTGGGGATTGTCCCACCAGTAATCAGTCACTTTTGTCAGTCCTGCCCGAGTGGTTTGAGTACAAATGATAGGGGCCCATTCCTCCTTGCTCAGAATTGGCCATTGTTGCCAGGAGTCTTGCCAGAATAGGGTCGTTTTCCCATTCCTGATTTCCCAAAAGGCATGCTCAGTTACCAGTTGTCGATTCTGCTTGGTTGTTGTCCATATTAAGGAGCCCGGGTTATCCTCATTCCAGTGGATAAGGTTCTTCTCTGCCACATTTGGAGCATATTTCTTCCTCCAAAGTCGGGCCCAGAGGTCCTTGGGGATTTTTAGCCATCGCCACCAGATTTTGGCGCTTAGCACCTTGTTCATGATGAAGGGATCCCTCAATCCCAAGCCTCCTTGCTCCTTGGGTCGACAGAGTTTGTCCCAACTGACCAATGCTATTTTCTTCCCTGTATTGAGGCCTTGCCAGGTGAAATTTCTTTGTAGGCTTCTAATAGTGGTCAGTACAAACTTCGAAGCAGCCAACACAGAGAAGGAGTAGATCGGAAGGGCCTGGAGGATGGCCTGGAGAAGAGTGAGGTGACTGGGGAGGTTTAGAGCTCTGTAGGTCCAAGAGGAAAGCCTTTTGGAAAAGGAAGATAAGAGGTGTTCCCAGGAGGAGTTCCGAAGGGCATTGTCGATCAAGGGGATGCCAAGGTATTTGGATGGAAGGGAGCTTCTGTTGAAACCGAGGAGGCCAGAGATGTGGCGCTGGACCGGAAGGGGAGTGTTGAAGAAAAATATTTGGGATTTATCCTTGTTGCAGTCCAGGCCTGAAGCATCAGAGAAATTTTGAAGGATATCCAGGATGGAGTTGGCTTCCCAGACCGTAGGGCTACCCATCAAGAGGGTGTCGTCAACAAATTGGATGTGTGAGATAGGAGGGGAGATACCATGCAAGGGAAGACCTGTCAGAAGTTTGTTTTCAATCGCTGCATGGATGGATCTATTAAGGCCCTCGGCCAGGATAATGAACAGAAACGGAGAGAGGGGATCTCCTTGCCTGATCCCTATAGAGGGGGAGAAGGGCCTCGATGGGACGCCATTGATGAGAAGAGGGAAGAAAGCCAAAGAGGTTAGATTCACAATCCAAGTTACCCAGCTCTGATCAAAGCCAAAAGCAAGAAGCATTGCTCACATATAGTCCCAGCTGATCTTGTCAAATGCTTTAGAGAGGTCTAATTTTAGGAGCATACCTGGGGTCTTGGTTTTCTGCAGAGAATGGATCACCTCATGGGAAAGGATTACACTGTCTAGGATTTGTCTGCCCTCAATGTAGCCTGATTGCTCCAGGGATATTATTGTAGGTAAGATGGGTTTGAGTCTCTTGGCTATCACTTTTGTAAGGAGATTATAAATGATGTTGCATAAAGCTATCGGCCTGAACTGCTTGGGGTGATGTGCTTTCCCCTCTTTGGGAACTAAGGTTATGAAAGTGGCATTGAGAGCCTGGAGGATCTGGCCAGTGGCTTGGGAATCCTCTAAAATTTCCCAGACTTCTGTTCTGATCATCGGCCAGCAGTGATGGAAGAAGTCACTTGTGAAACCGTCGGGGCTAGGAGCCTTACACTTAGGAGTCTCCTGAAGTGCTTGGTCCACTTCCTCTATTGTTATTGGTTGGAGTAGGGTGGAATTTTTCTCTGGGGTGACGATGGAGGGCACATGCCACATGACCTTGTTGATAGCCTCATGTATGTCTACCAGGGGTTCTGTGAGGAGGTTTTGAAAATAGCCTATCAAGGTAGTTTCCATGTCCCCATGGGAGTGTACAATGTCCCCGTCGTCTGAGATGAGATCAGTGATCTTGTTGGAGTGTCGTCTTTGGATGACATTTCTATGGAAGAATTTGGTGTTGTGCTCCCCTTCCCTGAGCCATTGCACTCGCGATTTCTATTTCCATAATATCTCTTCTTTCTTTTTCCTGACTTCGAGCTGCTGATTTAATTTTATTTCCTGGGCCTTGAGCTCATTTTTTAATCCTTGTAGTCTGATCTGATGTTGAATCCCTTCCAGTTGTGCCAAAAGACATTTTCGGTCATCAAAAATGTTGCCAAAGGTATGTTGGTTCCAAAGTTTGAGTGTTTGCTTGAGATTCTTTAACTTTTGCTGGAATCTATACATTTTGGATCCGCAAGGGACTGTTGCCTCCCTCCACTAGGCCTGGATGTTTTCTTGGAAATACGGGTGGTCTAGCCAGAATTTCTCAAACCTGAAAGGTTTCTTACCAGGAGTGGATGGGATATCCATCCTTAATTGTAAAGGCCAATGATCTGACCCAGAGAAATTTAGGATAGCAGATTCCATTGCGGTGCCTTCCATCATAAGAGATTCGAATATCAGGAATCTGTCTAGCTTGCAGGCAATTTGGTGTATACCAGTTCTTCTATTTGTCCATGTATAAAAGCCATTGTTGGTGTCCAGATCTATTAGGTGAAGATCGTCTATGAGAACATTGAAGTCACCGAAGTCCCGATCCAGGTGCCTTGAGCCTCCTCTTTTTTCCTCCAGGCTACGGATAATGTTGAAGTCACCACCGACGGTCCAGCTTTTGTGTCGTGCTAGACTAGCAACATAGCGCAGGCTCCTAAGGAAGGCCTTCTTATCCCTTGGGCAGGCTGGGTCGTAGACATTGGTAAGATGTCCGGGCCTAGTTGAGCCTATAAGCATGTAATCATCTGTGATGGACCATTTGGTGGTAATGAAATTTTCCAGTAGCACTGCATTGGTGTTCCACAGAATGGCCAGACCACCAGTTGTTCCTGTAGCATCTATTGATACTGTCGTCCCCTGTTTCCAGTAGTAGGGTAGTAGCTTGTCAATGTCTTCTGAAGTACATTTTGTTTCTTGTAGAAGTAAAATTTATGGTTTTTCTGCTAAGATCAGATCCCGTAGAAATTTTTTCTTGCTACATCTGTTGAGGCCTCTGATATTCCAAGTGGTGATCTTCATGATGACGGAGGTGTGGGGAGAGGAGGGAAGTTGTCCGAAATCAGGTTAATTTGTCCTGAGTTTACCATAAAGTTCCCTATTTCTTGTATGAGTTTGTTAGTGGATTTTCTTCCCCTTTTCTTTTCGTCTTTCTGGGTTTTAGTTGGGTTTTTCGATTGACCGCCCTGGATTCCTAGGCCTTTGTTGGCCCAAGCTGAGGACCCAGCTGAGGAGTTGAGGAATACTTTGTGGACCTTTCGTAGTTGATCTCTGGGTATGGTGTAGAGTTTTTGCTGCCTATAGGCATGCTCCAGGTGCTCCATATCCACCCTAGCAAGGTCTTGCTCCTCTAGCTCCATGTCTGCCTCCCCATCTTCTATCTCTTGTAGATCAAGAGAAGTGTCAGGGGGAGAGAGGACGGGCTCCTTGCCCTGGGTCGATAGTTCTGTTCCTTGACTGATAGATTGAGATGCATTGCCCGGAGGAGGTGCAATGGGGTTTCGAAGATTTATTGGGTTTTCTGGTTGGTATTGCAAGATGGCAAACTTATTACTAGTTGAGGGATCTTTTCTTACCTGAGCCAGTTATTTCATTCCTCCTTGATGCCTTTTCCCCTCTGGTTGTACAAAGCCATCCTTTTCCTTGCCACTTTCTGGGTTCCCTTCTTTTTGAACTGTGTTGAGTGGGCACTCTCTGAAGAGATGACCATGCTCATGGCATTTTCTACACCAGAATGGGATATGCTCATAGTCAATGGTTTGAGACCAGTCCTCATCATGATATTCCAGCGTGATGGATCCTGGGAGCGGCTTGGCTATGTTCAAGTACACACAGATTCGTGCATAAGAAGTATAGCGTCGTTGCTTAGTGGCCTCTGAGGATTTGACATAAATGCCTATAGTGTTACCAATGACGACCAAGACATCTTCCATCCATAACTCCTGGGGCAGGGAGTATAATCTAATCCAGACCAATGCATGGACAAAGTCTTCCTTCTCAGGGATGAACTTCTTGGTCCAGAATCTTAAAAAGAGTCCTGTCGAGTTGTAGAAATACGGCCCCCCATCAAAGATGCGATTGCGATCCTCTAGGTTGTGGAAGATAATAGTGAAGAAACCCTTGGAGCCCAGTTGTAAATCATAATTCCCTCTCGGCTTCCACCAGTATTGTATCCATTTGATCAGATCTCGCTCAGAGGGCCAGAGCCCTAGGAATTTACCCACCAAGGTGTAGTCCCTCATCTATTGCTTCTGCTCTTCTATACGTGGTGAGATGATAACATATTACAGGGCCTGCGGAGCTTGTGGGATACATTTACCCGGCATCCATGAAGTTGACGCATGGGCAGGTTCCATCTCCTTCCCTGGATCTATATCCATTTCTTGGTCTTTGAAAGTTCCTTCCACCAGGAGCTCCGCGTCCAGTTTTGGTGGCAGCTCAAAGGTTGGTCGCTTCGGCCCTTCTGCAGGACTGCCATTTGTCGTGATTTGGCTGTAGGAGGTGCCTGGTGGCTCCCCCTCCTTGCGATTCATGAGCCCCAGCGGGGCAATAGATGTGGTTTCACATATCAGGGTCGCGGGGAGGCTCTAAACCCTAGTTGCAGAGCCGATTCATCCTAATCTATTCTACAAAAAAAATAAAGTTAAGCTATATCAAATTGGGTAGAAATTTTGTTTAAAGTTATAATTTTCTTTTATCGATGAGAATTTTGATCATAGAATTTTGTCGTCTAGAATTTTAGTACATTGTAAAAAAAATCAGATTATTGGAATTTCAAAAAAAAAAAAAAAAGATTTGGGTGAAACTTTGATTTGCAAGTAAAACAAATATGTGTAAGAGATATATTGTGGCAATGTCTTACTAGAGGTAGGTGATGATATGTGGTAAGAATTATGGAGTGTAATATTAAGTATAGTAGTGGTTTAAATGTGTGATGAAATAGTTATTTTTTGGTTATTCAGAATAAAGAAGGTTGATATCGATATTTTTAGCTTAAAATTTGGTAGGAATTATTTTGGATTGAGGGAATCGTTGATATCATATGCTAACATTGCATATTATGAATGTATCAAGGATATTAAAGGGTGTTGAATACATTTGTACATTAAAAAAATAATACCATCAAATCCAAAATTGAATTTTAGTAATGATTGTCTCGTCGAATTATGATGATAACAAACAAGAAAGGGTTAAAATCATATAACGTTTATCCTTCTTCTTAAGTATATCACTTTCGTTCTTACATGTCAATGATGATATATTGTAAGAATTATGCAATACACATTAATTCTATATCCATAAATATTTGATAATGCAAATTTATAAACATAATCAATATTAAAGTCATTTCACAAGTTATTTCTTGCTTTTCATGATATGTTTTCCCATTTTTAACTTGGGCTTTAATAAGTGTATCGAATCATATTGACTTGTACGCGATGCTAGATATTTTTTGGATTATTTAGTATAAACGCTCTATGAAATGGCTCTTTTTTCGACAACTTAGAATAACGAGAGGGGAAACTAACATTTTTGGCTTGAAATGCAATAGGAATTGACATTTTTGATTGATGGAACCACAAATATTAAATGCTAACATTGCATAATCTAGTTGTAGGAGGGGTATTTGAGAGTGTTAAATCCATTTTTACATTAAAAATAACAATCTCATCAAATTCGAAATTACAATTTCAATGAATATTGCTTTGTCAGATTCTAGTGATAGAAAACCAAAATAGGATGAAATAGTAGAACATTTAGTTTTTTTCTTTTTATGACACTTTTACAAGTAATTAATGATTGCACTCCATATTATCCTTATGCTTGGTCAGAGAATTGTTTTTGGACACTTTTATAAGTAATCAAGGATTTCACTCCACAATATCCTTGTTTGGGCATTGCTCCTCTTGAATCAACCCCATGTAGTGTCAAAGCAACCTATTAGTTACTCTACCCAATAATACCTTGTACACTGGTGCTACTTCTATACAACTGGCCCTCAATAGTGTTTGATAACCTACAAGTGCATCAAACCAAGGATAACCCAAGGCATCAAAGGAGTCATTCAAACTCGTTATAACCCCCTGATGCAAATACAACCCTAATTTCCAACCTGAGGAACCCCAAACTTAGGTTTTGTAGGTTTGAGGCATCGAACATGCATGGACCAAAGTAAAATATTGACTTTGTTCCTATAAGTTTTAAACATTTTACAGTTATGCAATGCACACAAAGTTTCTTAAAAAATAAAAAACAACACAATTGCAATCACACATATACACAGACATTTATGATGGAAACCCAAACCGAGAAGACCAAGAACATGTTTAAAGCCACACTGCTAATTCTTATTCATCATAATAAAACTTCATTAATTATAATACAATATCTATAGGATCTCATGACATCCAAAACTTGTAATCCATTTGTTGGGTATGTGTTATATTCTTTGCACGAGTAGTTTTTTCTGCCTCGGGAAATGTGTCACATATTTAGGTGGTTTTTCGACACATGGTTTTTTGTCGATGGTTTTCTATTTCCGGTTAAGTAAATAGGGTTGTTGACTAATCCAGGTCATTGGGTTAGGGTTTTGGATGTCCCTGGATCCTATATGTATATTGTATTGTAAACAATGTATCACTATGAATGAATATAGAATATGTTGGTTTTCCCGGTTTGAGTTTCCAGGGGAAAAATCTCTATGTAATGTTTCTATTTTCCATTGTATCTTTTCTATTATTTTACTGAAAATTTGTTTGCAGTAAATACTAGACAAGGTTAAAATATACATTTGGTATCAAAGCCTTGTTGGATTCAAGTGGATGCCTTTGTCATCAAGAGTTTGGCTCAGGACTGTGATAAGCCTTGTTACAATGAGAGATTTGTGGTATTGATTTTTCAAGTGAAAAGAAATGGTAAGAAATTCAAAAATGGAGATTGATAAGTTTAATGGGAAAAGTTTTGAGCTATGGAAGCTCAATATGGAAGATCTGTTGGTGGACAAATATCAGTGGATCATGGTAGATCCAGGTACTGGACCTACAGGAACTTCAGCAGATGACTAGAAAAAATTGGATCGGAAGGAAAAGAGCACAATCCGACTGTGTCTCTCAAATTCATTATTACTGAATGTGTCAGAGGAAGCTACAACCAAGGATTTATGGGATAAGTTGGGGAAGTTGTATCAGTCTAAGTTCCTAGTGAATAAACTATTCCTGAGAAAGAAGTTGTATAACCTGAGGATGAGAGATGGACATTCAGTGGCAGATCATTTGAATGCTTTCAATACTATGGTAAGTCAGTTAGTATCTGTTGATATTAAAATTTCAGATGAAGATAAATGTATGAGTTTACTGTATTCTTTACCAAACTCGTGGGATAGTTTGGTTGTGGCCTTAGGTAGGAATACAACTTCCTTGAAGTTTGATGAAGTGGTCTCATCTTTGTTGTCGGAGGATATGAGAAGAAAGAATATGGAAGGGCAGAGCACAGATGCATTATTTGCAAGAGGACGATCCCAAGAAAGAAATATATCTAAGTTCTCAAGTGGGAGATCTAATTCTAAGGGTATATCTAAATCTCCCAAAAAGTTTGTAAAGGTATGTTGGAGATGTGGAAAAGAAGGGCACTACAAGAAGAAGTGTAGATCCAAAGTTGAGAAAAAGAAGGGATCTGAAGAATCTCCTTCTACAGAAGAAAAGAGCTCCAATGAAGGAGGGGATGTGTACTTGGCTTCTTCAAGGACACATGTAGATCATGAAGCATGATTGGTTGACTTTGGTGCATCCTTTCATATGACTCCCCACAAGGAGTGGTTCTGCGAATATGAAAGGTATGATGAAGGTAATGTTTTCTTCAGTGAGGATTCGACAACCAAAATCATAGGACAATGAAAAGTAAAGTTGAGGCTCATAGATGGAAGGATTAGAAAACTGCCTGGTGTTCTGCACATCCTAGGTTTGGCCAGAAATTTGATTTATGTAAGCAAAATAGACGATGTAGGGGTAAAAACAATATTTGAAAAGGAATCTTGTAGGATGGCTTGAGGAGCAATGGTGTTGCTGAAGGGAGTTCAGTTTGGAACTCTGTATAATCTACAAGGAAGCACTATTAGTGATGGGTGTAATAGTTTCATTGTTCATGATATTGGAGTTGAAGAAGAAAGAACTCCTACAGTCTCTGGAGAAAAGGTTATGTTGTGGCATCAAAGACTGGGGCATATCGGAGAGAAGGGTCTTCGAATACTACATGATAAAGGTATGGTTGAAGGTATGTCTAACTTCTCTTTGAATTTTGATTTATGTGAACATTGTCTATATGGGAAGTAGAATCGGGTAAGATTCCCCTCTGGTGCGATGAGGGAAGAAGGAATTTTACAGCTAGTTCAGAGTGATTTTTTTGGAACTGTGTCGGTCCCGTCATTGGGAAAATCTGTGTACTACATCTCATTTATAGATTACTTCTCAAGGAATACTTGGATATATTTCCTCAAGAAGAAATCTGAATTCTTTGACAGGTTTAAAGAGTTTAAGGCTCTTGTTGAGAATCAAATAGAGAAAATAATTAAGGTGTTGAGGACAAATAATGGCAGATAGTTCTACGGGAATGAATTTGAATAATTCTATAAGAAGTATCGTACATAAAGGTAGAAGACTACTCCATATACACCTCAATAGAATGGAGTTGCAGAAAGGATGAATAAGACATTAATGGAAAAATAAAGGTGCATGATCAATGGTGTCGGGTTAAAGCAAGAATTATGGGCAGAGGTAGTGGACACTGCATGTTACCTTGTCAATAGATCACCCTCATCAGTGTTGGATGACAAGACTCCACAAGAGGTATGGATTGGTAAGGAACCTTCTCTCACACATCTCAAGGTATTTGGTTGTGATGCATATGTTCATGTTCCAAAGGAAAACATGAGTAAGTTAGATAAGAAGGTTGGAAAGTGTATCTTTATTGGATATAATGATGGTCTTAAAGGTTATAAGCTTTGGAACCCAAAAACTAAGAAGGTAGTGTACAGCCGAGATGTGGTATTTAGAGAAATGAAGGATATTTTTAAACATGAAGTCCTACCAAGTAAGGAAGAACCAAAGAAGATAGAGTTTGATTTAAAGGATGATGAATCAGACTCTACAAAAGAAGAAGAATTAGAAGAAGAATATCCTCATACTCCAGTATTGAGGAGATCGGTTTGATAAAGAAGGATACTAGAAAGGTATACTCCATCTTATTTTAGTTCAAATTTTTCTTTGTCTATTACTGATGATGATCCTAGAACTGTCAGGGAGGCAGTGGATTCAGAGGATGGAAATATTTGTAAAAGGGCCATGGATGAAGAAATGGAATCTTTGGATAATAATGAGGCTTGGGATATATTGGAGTTGTCGACTGGAAGAAATCCCATTGGCAACAAATGGGTATTTAAAAAGAAGTTGAATGCAGAAGGAAAAGTGGAGAAATACAAAGCTCGATTAGTAGCAAAGGGTTATTCCCAGGTTGAGGGAATTGATTTTGGTGATATTTTTTCTCCTGTTGCCAAGTTAACCTTTATAAGATTTTTATTATTTGTTGATGTTGCATTTGATTTTGAATTAGAACAGATGGATGTGAAGAAAACATTCCTACATGGGGATCTAGAAGAATAAATCTATATGAAGCAACCATAAGGTTATAATGTGAAGGGAAAGAAGGTGTTGGTATGCAATATGAAAAAGTCCATGTATGGTTTAAAACAATCACCAAGGATGTGGTATAAAAAAAATTATATTTATATGATGGGACTTGGCTTCACAAGAAGCAAAGAGGATCACTGTGTGTATTTTAAATTAATTGGTGATCATTTGATTTATTTGGTATTGTATGTGGATGACAGGTTGTTGATAAGAAACAACAAGGTGATTATCTAGGATGTGAAAACTTAGTTGTCCTCTAAATTTGACATGAAGGATATCGTTGCTTCAAATTTCATTCTGGGCATGGATATTAAAACATATCAGAAAAGAAGGAAACTCTGGTTAAATCAGAGAAAAAATTTTGAGACAATATTGCAGAGGTTTAATGTGCAGGAATGTAAACCGGTCAAGGTTCCTATTCATGTTGGTGTAAAGTTATCTGTGGATCATTGTCCCAAGACACATGAAGAGGAGGAGGAAATGTCTCGTGTTCCATATGCGAGTGCAATTGGTAGTTTGATGTATGCAATGGTCTGTACTAGACTGGACATTGCACATGCAGTGGGAGTTTGGAGCAGGTATATGTCAAAACCAGGGAAGGAGCATTAGACAACAGTAAAAAGGGTTTTCAGGTATTTGCGTGGCATTCCTAGCTATGGATTATGCTACAAAGGAAGACTGGGATTGGATAGAGTGGTGGATACACATGAATTTGTGGATGCAAATTGGGCTGGAGATATGGATCGTGGGAGATCTACAAGTGGGTATGTGTTTAACCTGTTTGGAGGAGCAATAAGTTGGATGATAAAAAGACAGGTTGTAGTGGCACTTTCAACTACAAAAGTTGAATACATGGAAGCCACTCATGCAAGTAAGGAAGCAATATGGTGACAAAGATTGTGTTTAGGTATTGGGTTGGTACAACAAGATGTAAGGACATAGTGTGACAGTCAGAGTGCAATTTTTCCAGCGAAGAACCCGACTTATCATTCAAAGACAAAGCATATTGATATTCAATATCACTTTGTGAGAGACATGATTTAAGAAAATAAAGTATCGTTGATGAAGGTGGACACTTTGAAGAATGTTGTAGACTCATTAACAAAGTCTATGAGCATTGAGAAGTTCTCTTGGTGTAGAGGATCCATGGGCATTGTTGCCCTGGATTGTTGACTATGCAACCCTGTATGCAAATAAAACAACAAGTGGGAGAATGTTGGGTATGTTTTATATTCTTTGCATGAGTAGTTTTTTCTACCTCAGGAAATGTGTCACATATTTAGGTGGTTTTTCGGCACATGGTTTTTTGCCGATGGTTTTCTATTTCCAGTTAAAGAATTTGGGTTGTTGACTAATCCAGGTCATTGGGTTAGGGTTTTGGATGCCGCTAGCTCCTACATGTATATTGTATTGTAAACAATGTATCACTATGAATGAATATAGAATATGTTGGTTTTCTTGGTTTGGGTTTCCAAGGGAAAAATATCTATGTAATGTTTTTATTTTCCATTGTATCTTTTCTGTTCTTTTACTGAAAATATGTTTGCAGTAAGTATTGTACAATGTTAAAATATACACCATTTACCCAGATTAGACTGCTACAACACATCTGCTACTATGATACACCTTTGTTGCAACACATCTTCTACTATGATATTCCTCAGTTGTAAAATGTCTCTTGTTGCAATCCTCCTCTTGTTATAGCATCCTCTACTACAATACACCTATGTTGCAACACACCTACACCTACTGATGAAAAACATATTATGCCCTATGCCTCTGGCTGCAACACCATTTCCATAACAAATTCTATTTGCAACTCTCTATGTCCCCTTCAGCACAACATCACCCCCTGATTGTATGACACCATATTGAATCAAGGGGTAATTTATCAACCAAGGAACATTCTCATCTATAGACCTCCCAAATGTGTGGGACATAGACATTCTTTTGTGATCAGATATAACTCTCTACACTTAGTTTCATATCCAAACAAAAACACCCCTTCACGAGAATCATAAATTGAGCTCTTCAACTATATTATACCTTTCCACTTGCAACTAGAGTTAGTTCACAAATACAGAGACCCTTATAAATATCTATATAGAATAAACATTCCAAATGCACCATCTCTCCCAGACTTGCATCCACCTTCAGATGGTCACAATTTTAACACCACAGGCCCATGCCATTTGTACAACAATATCATAACATGACTCTTCTTTACTAGAGTTTACTCATTCAAGCAATAAAATTTAACTTCCATATAGTCATGCCAATAACAAAAAAAATAACATCATACATGATTTCTTTCACACACACATATAAAAAGGTTAAATCTGTAATATATCAAAATCTTTTATTCAGTCATATAGATTATAATACAATGGTTCTATGATTGTACATGATATTACAATATCCATTGGGTTTCCATGTTGAATTCCATGGAAACCTCAACCACTTCTCTCTCTCACTGCCTCACGTGACTTGTCTTCTTGATGAATCTGCAAGATCAAATGAAATCTGTTCAATGTTGTGTTTTATTCTTTCAGAAACTATTCACTTCAATTACTCCAGTAGACTCCTCACGCCCTTTTACCTTCAAAATTCTGATTTGTCCTTTCCTCAATGAATCTTCTCATGGATGCAACCTTCCATATTCTACCAGTAGCACACTCTTCATCAACGCATCCTTTCCTTCTGTAACAGTTTGTGTTTTCCTTCCACACACTTGTCTTCTACTCATTCTGTAGAGATGTGTCCATCCTATAGCAACACTTTATCTCCTACACTGCCACACTCTATAGTATTGATTCAATCTGCAACATTGTGGTTACTTCTTTCATTTTGTCTCATTATTATGCTATTTATTTCCTAAAACACTTAATAATTGTTGTAGCATCTCTCAATCATTTTTTTCGTGTCATCCCCATGATTATCGAGATGCTCCTGCATCAAAAGTGATGAAAAAAATATTCCATCTAATTATAGGGTCATTATGATTATCCTTCTTTTATCCAAGTTGTATGGAATTATTTTGAAGATTAGTTTTGGTTATAAAGTGATCCATATGAATGACAGTGGCCTCCCACCTATTCCAACTAGCTCATTTTGGCAATTTTCCAGTTCGACATGTTTTTCCTAGTTTTCAGGTCTCTAACTTCTGGGGCTGTTTTGAGGCCCTAAATAACATTTTTAGGGCATGCCACAATAGACATATGTAGGGATCACCACAAGAAACATGTGCAGTCGTCAGATAAAAAATTCCAATGGGATATCATGTGCCTAAAATAGAGATTGTATGCAAAATTTACGACCCCAAGAAGTTGATGTACTAACTTACCGAAATGGGGCCCACATGACTTTTGGCGCTTCATATCCTAGGGTTAGGTTTTTGGATGTCTAGGGTTTTTGAAATTCATGTTTATTGTAAAAAGGCCTTGAGAGACTCATTGTAATCATCTTATGGTGAATGAGTGCAACTGTCACATCTCTTCTCAAAGATAAGATGCCACCATTTTAGCAAGCTTGTTTTCCGCTGCAGTTTACAGTTTCAACTTATTTCCTTATTGAATAGAAACCAGTTTTACTGTGTATCTGTTATTCTGTGTTAAGAATATTTTGATAATAATATGTATTCATTTAGTTCTTCTAATAAAGTCTGGATTAGTGGTATCAGAGCGGTCTTCTCCTTGTCGTTCTAAATGCATGTCCCCAACGAGGTCAGGGTACAAAGAATTGGGTCTCGAGCTTGTTTCTCTTGAGGACAAAAGCTCTCAAACACCCAAGAGATCTCTCATGGTGGGAGAAAATAAATACAAGGGGAAACGATATCCCTTCAAAATGTTTCTCAAGGAATCCCTCATGCACTAGAGGAACGAGATGATGGATAGTTTAGCGAAAATCCTTCTGTGGCTACCAACAGGCGATGCATCTTCCTCAAATAGAGGTGTCACCCCCTTCAAGGTATAAATAAAATTAGATATTCCTATATTTGAAGGTCATTGATCCAGGTGGATATTGGTGGCCACCCATATTTTCCAAATGGCTCAAAACAGTTTTTTGGCAATTTTGGCAATTTACTATTTTTAGCAGGTTTTAACTTCCGGGGCCATTTTGAGGGCCCAAATGAAGTTTTTTTGAGGTAGAGGTTCTAAATGATAACCAAAGGAATTATTGAGACCCCAAAATCAATCTCCTCGATGATACTTTTCCAACAAGCTATCACATGCCTAAAACAGAGATCATATGCAAAAGTTATGACCCCGGGAAGTTGATGTACTCACTTACCCAAACGGGGCCCACATGACTTTTGGCGCTTCATCTCCTAGGGTTAGGTTTTTGGTTGTATAGGGTTTTTGGCATTCCTTATTATTGTAAAAATACCTTTAGAGCCTCATTATAATCATCTTCTTGAGAATGCAAGTAGCTGTCACATCTCTTCTTAGAGATAAGCTTCCACCATTCTAGCGAGTCTTTCACTCTGTATTTTTACAGTCTCTGTACATTTCTTTCATTAATAGAAATCGTGTATGACTGTATATATGTGTTTATGGTTGCATCTCTAATATATTATTGAATATTTGTGATATCTTTATGCATTTATTTATTATATCTCCAATCTCATTTCGTGTCGAAAATAATCTGGATCAGTGGTATCAGAGCAGGCTGCTCTTGATCATTTTTTTATTGCATGTCCCCAACGAGGTCCGATTATAGAAAGTTGGGTCTCGAGCTTGTATATATTGAATACAATCTTTATCTCACACCCAAGAAACCCTCAATGGTGGAAGAAAAGAAAAATGACAAAGCAAATGATCCTATCAATCTGTTGCTTGAGAAAGCTCTCACACGACAGAGGGATGAAATGATGGAGAATTTTTCCCACATCCTTCAACACCTGCCGATAGCATCAGGCACATATTCATCAAGTGGCCACTTTGGAGGCACCTCTCCTTTCAAGGTACAAGCTAATTTTTATATTCTTGTATTTGAAGGACAGATAGATGCAGAAGCCTTAGAAATATGGTTAACTCTGCTAGAAGGTTATTGCTCTGTTCACAATTTTTATGACAAAGAAAATATCACCTTCACACTCCTTAAATCTCTACCTCATGTAAAACATTGGTGGGAAACTTATTGGCAGCAAAGTTCCACAGAGGATTCTGGAATATATGGGGTCGATCCCACTTGGGATTCTTTTGTGGATGTGGTAAAAGAACAATATTACCTTGTTGGCAACTATGAGGACCAGTACATGAGATGGACCACACTGCGGCAAGAGAGGGGCCAAGAAATTTCAGAGTTCACCAATACCTTCCATACCTTGTGCACCAAGCTGGGTATGAAAGACTCTGAGTGAAATTTGGTTCTAAAATACCGTGGGGCTCTACACAGATACATCCAGACTCAAATGGATTTTCTGGACATCTCATCACTCAGTGTTGCATATCGATATGATGTTAAAATTGAGAAGAAATTTAATAACTAGAAAAAATGGGAATTTGGGTCTACAAATCTGCAACAACCAAAGTATGACAAAGACGACCCTAACAAACAGTCTCCTGAAAACCATTTCAAGACACATGAAAAGAAGGGTCACGGGAAGACAAAGAAGGACACCGGAAAATGCTGTGATTTCCACAAAATCCCCTAGCACAACACTGATGAATGTCGCTCAAAACAGTCATTGGTGGTCAAGATCAAAGGCAAGGAGTCGAACCCTAATTTAGAATCTGATTCTAAAAATACTGGTAAAGGACAGATCATTGACGTAGACCCCACTGCTATTGTCACAACTGCATCAATTCAACCAGAAGAACCAATAGATCCTAAAGAGGGGGAGTGCCTTTTTCATTCACAGATGTGGCTGAAGTGGACCCCGCTACATTTTATTGTTGATAGCAGAAGCCAGAAAAACCACATCTCAGCAGAGGTCGTCAAACAATTGGGATTGTCAACAACACCACACCCACAACCATACAACATTTGGTGGCTTCGGCAAGGACGAGATCTCTGTGTCAACCAACAGTGTCGATTTTCATACGATATCCAACCCTTCAAGGATGAGGTATTATGTGATTATGCCCCACTAGTTGCCTGTGATGTTCTCTTGGGCCAACCATATATTTGGAGATGCCATGTTGTTTATGAGTATCGACCCCGTAGTGTCATTGTTACTTTGGGGGGTCATCTCTACAGAATACCAAAGGTATTTCCAACTATTGTTCCACCTAAAAATTCTCGCAAGGTAGTATCTCATAACGCAAAATTCAACTTCTTCACAATCTGTTCAAAAGGAGAACAAAAGGACACTGCAACCACTACAGCCTTTCCCCAAGCACTATCTATCCAACAGAAGCAGGTTGAAAAGGCTGCAAAAAAGTGCAAAGATTCCTTCTACACATCGTCCTCTCATGTATCTTGATCTATTGAACAACCTCAACCTCAACAGGTTCGTGACAGATTTCCTCAAACTGAGCAGCGCGACGTCTCCAGCAAGACAAGCAGCTCACCAAGATGTAGATTCAACAAACGTTTTTCCCTCTCCCCCAGGAACTCAAAACAATGGAGATTTTTTCTTCCTAAGGATGGAGGATTGATCCAGGTGGATATCGGTGGCCACCCAGCTTTTCCAAATGGTTGAAAACTGTTTTCTGGCAATTTTGGCAATTTACTATTTTTAGCAGGTTTTAACTTTCGGGGCCATTTTGAGGGCCCAAATGAAGGTTTTTCAACATCTAGGTTCTCAATGATAGTTAAAGGCACGATTTATCCCCCAAAATTAATCTTCTCTGTGATACCTTTCCAACGAGCTATCACACGCCTAAAACGGATATCGTATGCAAAAGTTACGACCCTGGGAAGTTGATGTACTCACTTACCCAAACGGGGCCCACATGACTTTTGACGCTTCATCTCCTAGGGTTAGGTTTTTGGATGTCTAGAGTTTTTGGCATTACTTCTTATTGTAAAATGGCCTTCATATCCTCATTCTAATCATCTTCTTGCAAATGCAAGTAGCCATCACATCTCTTCTCATAGATAAGCTACCACCATTCTAGCGAGTCTTTCACTCTGTATTTTTACAGTTTCTGTACATTTCTTCCATTAATAGAAATCATGTATTACTGTATATATGTGTTTATGGTTTCATCTATGATACATTTTTGTTATATTATTGAATATATGCGATATCTCTATGCATTTCTTTATTATATCTCTGATCTCATTTCGTGCCGAAAATAATTCAGATCAATCGTATAGACGTAGATGCTATAGAAAAATGGTTGAATATGACAAAAGGGTATTTCTTTGTCCATAACTTCTTGAATAAATAAAATATTACTTTTTCGCTACTCAAATCCATTCCCATGTCAAATATTGGTAGGAAACTTTCTATGAGCATAAGGAAACAAAGGAACCCTTATTATTTACAGTCGCAGTCACCTAGGAGTCCTTCAGGGATGCTATTAAGGAACAATACTACCCTGTTGGGAGTTATGACAACCTGTATACAAAATGGACCACACTACGGTAGGAAAGAGACCAAGTAGTGCCCAAGTTCACAAATATCTTCCATACCTTGCATACCAAGCTGGGTATCAAATATTTTGAGCAACATTTGGTGCTCAAGGATCGTGACAGTATGAATAGATACATCCAGGATGAAATGGATTTTCTGGATATCTCATCCTTGGGCATGGCCTACCGATATACTGTTAAAATCGAATAGAAGTTCAAACAAAATATGCGACAATTTGGGCCTAGGAACCCCTCACAGAAAAATACAGGAAAGGGCATCCCCAACCCATAGAACAAAGGATATAGAAAATATGAACCCCCTCAGGACAACCCGTCCAGGCCGCAAGCAAGGAAGGACAACGAAAATAAAAGGAAATATATCGTGAAGTGGTGCGACTTCCATAAGATCCCCTCACACAACATTGTTGATTTCCATTCAAAGAAGTCACTGGTGGCTGAGGTGAAAGCCCCTGAATCAGAGGTAGGTTCTGACTCTGAGTCAAAACCATAAAGGGTGAGACAAATCATTGATTTATAACATAGTGCTACCATTTCTACCACCAAGCTCCAGCCCAGTGAACTAGATGAGCCAGAGGAAGGCGAGCACCATTTTCATTCACAGATGTGGGTGAAGGGTACCCTGTTTCACTTCATCGTTGATAGAGGTAGCCAGAAGAATCTCATCTCAGCAGAGTTTTTCAAGTGACTCACCCTACCGACAATGCTTCACCCACAACCCTACACCATCGGATGGCTCCATCAAGGAAGAGACATCCCCATCAACAAACAATGCCACATATCATACATAATCGAGCTATTCAAAGACAAGGTATTGTGTGATTTTTCCCCTCTCAAATTTTGTAATGTTCTTTTTTTCCAACCATATTTATGGAAATACCATTCTATATATGAGTCTAGGCCTCACAGTGTTATTATTACTTTGAACAAGAAATTGTACAGGATACTAGAGGCAATCCCACCTAGTGTTGTTCATTGATCTCTGTCAAGAAATGCAGGAAGGTCATCTCTCAGATGGGGAAGTTTGTCTTCTTCATGATTCACTCTTAGAATGAGTGAAAGATCATAGCCACATCCGAGGTCTCCATCAATGACCTCTCCACATAGTAGAAGAAAGTGGATAAGGTCATGGAATCATACTCAAATATCTTCTTCTCACCTACCAGGGTACCTCTGCACTGTCACGTCAAGCACCCCATCGATCTGACCTCTGATGCACTAATGCCCAATGGTTCAGTCTACCGTCACTCTCTATTAGAGAATGAGGAGCGCAAGAAATAGATCAAATAACTGATCCAAAAAGGGCACATCCGTCCCATATCATCACCTTGTGGGAGCCCAATTGTGTTGGTACAAAAGAAAGATGGGACCTGGAGTCTCTGCATTGATTATCGGGCCCTGAATAAAATCACAGTCAGAAACCAGTACCCGATTCCTCGAATCGATGACCTCCTTGATCAGCTCATGGGGGCCAAATACTTCAGTAAGATTGATCTAAAGTATGGCTACCATTAGATCCCAATAGAATAGATATATTTATGGAAGAACCCTTTCAAGTCCAAAGAAGGTCTTTTTGAATGGCTGGTCATGCCCTTTAGCTTGAAAATTTCTCCAACAACTTTCATGAGGATGATGGATGATATCCTGTGACCATTCACCAATACTTTTGTAGTGGTGTATATGGATGACATTATCATTTACAACAATACTTGGGAATAACACTTGCAACATATTCAACAGGTTCTGCACACCCTGTGATAGCACAAGCTATATGCCAACTTGGAAAAATTCTCCTTCGGTATGGACATGGTCCATTACTTGGGCTACATCATTGATCAGCATGGTGTACATGTGGATCCAGCCAAGATCCAACTCATTTGTGACTGGATATCCCTAACCACACTCACTAAGCTTCGGATCTTCTTAGGCCTTGACAATTTCTACCGCAGGCTCGTGTTAGGATTATTTCATATTGCATGGGCCCTCATCCACGTAACCAGGGATGGTGGTAAGGATAAATTTGTGTGGGGTCGATCCCAACAACAAGTGTTTGATGGTTTGAAGTAGTGCTTGTGCTCATCCCCAATACTTTCACTACCAGACCTGCAACAACCCTTTAAGATCGAGACATATTCTTCAGAGTATGTTGTGGGTGTTTTTTTCACTCAGCACGACCACCTCATGGCCTATCATAGTGAGACACTATCAGATGTTGTCCATAAGTAACCTACTTATGAAAAAGAAATGTACTCCATTGTGCAAGCCTATCATGAATGGAGACATTACATTCTTGGGAAGGAGATAGACATCCACACTGATCATAAGCTACTACAGTTCATGCAGACATAAGGTAGATTGCAGAATGACCACCATCATAAGAGGTCCACATAATTGCAGCAATTTCACCTCAAAATCAAGTATAAAATAGGAAGCACCAACCGTGTCAAAGATTGCCTCAACAGACTACCAGTGGTGGCACTCACCATGGTGCTAGACTCTTGCGGCCATGAGACCTATGGATGGCCCCAACTTGATGAGACAAACCCGAAGTTTGCCACCACCTACCAAATGTTGGGTGCAATTGAAGTTGTCACTAATTTCTATCTTCAGGATGGGATGTTGTGTCGTATGGGCCATATCTGTGTTCCATACAGAGAGAAAGCGAAGATGATCTAGAAATCCCACTACAGTCAATTGGCAGGACACTTCAACGTGGAAAATATGGTAGCAACGTTGTAGAAACATTTCTACTAGCCGAAACTTCGACAGGAGGTTAGCAAGTATATCAGGTCCTACACTGCATGCGCTATTGTCAAACCAAACACTAAGAAACAAGGCATGTACACCCATTTTCCTACTCTTGACGGGCCATAGGAATCCATATCCATGGACTACATGTCGGGCCTCTCGTCCACCAAGCTGGGAAAGGACTCTGTTTTTGTGGTTGTTGATCGCTTTTCTAAGATGGTAATTTTGATCACCTGCAAGAAGAGAATCAAAGTAGAGGCTACTGCCAAGCTCTTCTTTGAACGATTCTAGGTACATTTTGGAATCCCACAAACCATTGTCTCATATCGGGATAGTTTATTTCTTAACACATTTTGGTCGAGCCTCTGGTCACTGTTGGACACTAAGCTCAACAAATCCACAACCTTCCACCCCTAGAAATGTGGCCAAATCGAGGTCGCAAATCAAATGATCATTCATATCCTTCTCATGTATAATTCCAAGCACCCTCGCACATGGGATGAGAGTGTTCCCTATGTCCATCATAGCTACAAACAATCCTTGCATAGGTCAACTAGACATAGCCCCTTTCATGTGGGGTTGGGATTCCAACCATTGGGTCCCATAGATGTTGCACTACCCCTTGCCGTCACCTCGACCAACTTATCTCCTGCTCCAACTAAAGCTGACAAAGCCACCTGGTTCATTGAGCAGATCCAACACATCCTCCAATAGGTTCAGAATATCCTATAAAAGTCCAATGACAAGTACAAGCAACGCCATGATCAACATCGAGTGCCACATAAGTTTCAGGTGGGAGACAAATTTTGGTTGCATTTGCAGAAATAACTCCTTACCGGACCTCGTTGAAACCTTCTCCCACTACGTTATGGGTCGTACACCATCACCAAATTTGTGCGTGATAATGATTTTGAGCTCAACACTCCTCCTTTCCTTGGCTTGCACCTAGTGTTCAACGTGGATCTCCTTCGACCTTATTTCCCACCATTATTGGACACCTCAGAGATACAATAACAACTGACATCAACATAGCTCAACCACAAATGCATACAACAGGCATCCAACGATCATATTTTGGACAAACGGGTCAAGGGCACTCACCAAAAAAGGATCCAGGTTTATCGAGTTATCAAAGCAGGGCAACTCCTGCACAAAGGCAAGTGGTTCACCCGAGGCCAAATTCAATAGAAATTTCCTCATATAATGGGGGCACTCAACACAATGGAGACCATTAATTCCTAAGGTGGGAGGATTGATCCATATTAATTTTTGTGTCCTCCCACCTATTCCAACTGGCTCATTTTGGTAGTTTTCCAATTCGACAGTCTTTTCGTAGTTTTCGGGTCCCTGACTTCCGGGGCCGTTTTGAGGCCCTAAACAACATTTTTAGGGATCTCCATAGGAAAAATGTGTATTCCTAGGATATACCTTTCCAACGGGCTATCGTGCGCCTAAAACGAAGATCGTATGCAAAAGTTACAACCCCAAGAAGTTGATGTACTAACTTACCCAAACGGGGCCCATATGACTTTTCACGATTCATCTCCTAGGGTTAGGTTTTTGGATGTCTAGAGTTTTTGAAATTATTTTTTATTCTAAAAATTCCTCGAGAGCCTCATTGTAATAATATTTTGGAGAATGAGTGTAGCCATCACATCTCTTCTTAGAGATAAGCCATCACAATTCTAGCAAGCTTGTTTTATGTTGCATTTTACAGTTTCAGCGTATTTCCTTATTGAATAGAAACCAGTTTTACTGTATATCTGTTATTATGTTTTAATCATACTTTGATGATAATGTTTATTCATTTTGTTATTCTCATAAAATCCAGATTAGAAAGTGACATGAAGAGAGATAAAACATAAGATGGTTTTCAAAGTTATCAATCAACCTTACACCACCTAATCACTCTTAGGATTATTCCAGAGTGTCAAGATAATAAAATCAAATTCCTTTGCTTCTTCGTTAACTTTAAGGATTCTTTGACACGATCCCTATAGAAAACCTATGGAATATCTAAAAGTTCCTTGTGGGTTGAGGGTTGTTTCAATAAGGTTGTATGAGAAAATAATTTCCAAGTTTAAGAATACCGAGCACTAGTTAAAAGGAATTAATTACAATATAAGGGTTAAGCAAGGATGCCCTTTGTTCTCTACCATTTTGGAATTTATATTGACAAATTAGTGGTGTGTTTATAGAAAGAAGGTTGTGTTGGCACTATGTTGACTAGCATAGTCATCGTTTTTCTTCTTCACATGGATCATATTGTCCTTTTGGGAAGGATCCCCTCCAATTTTGGCAAGCAACTTAGAATTCTAAAATAGTTTTGTAATATCTCTAGAATATTAGTACATACCAATAAGATAAAGGTTGTGATCATAAAATCTAAGAAAATCACCTAACCTAATTTTCTATATGAAAATAACAATATGGAATAAGTTCTTTCATACAACTATCTTGGAGTTGACCTTTATCACAAGCTCAATTGGAATGATATGGTGAAAAGAAAGGTTAATGGAGGTTCAAAAATGTATTTTGGTCTTGATAACTATGTGTCGCATGTGGGGAAGCATGGGTACTCCTGGAAATTATAGTGGTAGTGGTTGGAATCGACCCCATGTCACATGAGTACGAGCTCGCCCCAGTCATCGATTCCACCATATACAAAAAATATCTTCATCCTTAGTGTTGTCCACATTTAAATTAATAGCATTAATTTGCATCATATCAGCCACTTTTTATGTGATTGTATTGATTAACCACACATCATAATAATAATACCAATTATTTAAATTGAAGAAGGCTAAACATCATATGTTTTTACTTTTAGTAGTTTGTCATCATCATAATCCAGTTAAACAATCATTGCTAAAATTGCAATTTTTTATTGATGAAATTATCATTTTTAATGGAGAAATGGGTTCAACACCCTAAAATACCATACTACAATTAGATTGTGCAACGCTATCATCTGATATTTGCAATTCCATCCATCAAAACTTTAGTTAGAATGTTGGTTTTTCTTCCCATTATTTTGAATGGTCAGAAAAGGACCAACTCATAACATGTTTAGACTACAACATTTTAACTTTATTTTCTTAAAAGATTAACATAATGACCTCATATGTAAATATAGTCAAATGGGTATTTATGTGATCAATTTTTATGTTATGATGGGGTTATGAGGTTTATCAAACCATTTTTTAGTGAGTTTGAATAATTCACTTAACATTTATGAGAAACATGATTACTAACTAACTATTTCAAACTAATAAAAATTAATTTATATTTTTAAAATAACTCATATTTAATTGTGATAGTTATTTATTTTTTTATTTTTTAACGAGTTGTAATACTTAATATATTTTTAGGTACAAGATTAAATTGCAATTAAGGTAGTATCTACTTTTATGTATGGGATTAAAGTTAAATTTTACTAAAAATGATATGATCTCATTAAAGGTAATTTTGATGATGATCATGATTGATACTAGCTTTCTTGTATATATTATTTAGGTTAACAGTGCATTTTGGTTTTGGAGTAATATTTAAAAATGCTTTTAATTGGTTAAAATCTCCTCTTCTTAAACATAAGGAAATGTGGTTAAAGGTCCAAGACTCAAAGACATTTGGTGAAAATCTACCCTCTTATGTACCACCCATGGTTTTTCTTGAATAATGGTGATGAGTCATAATGACTGAGGCGAGCTCAATGATATCGATTAACAACTAAAAACTACCAACCATGTGCATACAATTTAAGGTGATATTTATAACTTATTAATTTAGTAATTGAACAAAACTATAAGTAGGGAGCCTTGGGGTTCACAAAGTACACTACCAACAATCTGAGTAAATTTTAAGGTGATATTTATAACTAATTAATTTTGTAATCGAGCAAAAATATAAGTGGGGACCCTTCAGGTTTACAATTGGGTCTCTTATAAATAGAATTTGAGTTATATTGTCCCCTAAAACTTTAAAGAATGAAAATAATTATTATTGTAGCTATTTTTATCATTGAATTCAATTATGATACAATGTGGGAACCGTCCGTGGAAAAAACAATGTGGGCGCCAAGACCAAGTATTTCGATATTTATGGGGAGATGGGATTATAGTACATGGTGGCCCTCGCTCATTTTTAGAAATAGTATAAAAAATCTATATAAAGGACATTATAGGATGATAGTACATGGTAGCCCTCACTCATTCTTAGCGATATTATAAATTTTTTTATATAAAGTACACGATAAAAGTAGATAAATTTAGTTATTTTTGTTTAACTATTTTTTTAAATTGGTAGGAATTTTGTTGGAAGTTATAATTTCCTTTTATTGATGAGAATTTTGACAATGGAATTTTGATCTTAGGAATTTTATCCCATTGTAAAAAGACTCAAATCATTGGAATTTAAAAAAAAAAATAGATCAGGGTGAAACTTTGCCTTGCGGGTAAAAAATTATGCCTAAGAGATACATTGTGGTAATGTTTTACTAGAGTAGGTGATGATACATGGTAAGTATTATGTAGTACAATATTAATTATAGTGGTAGTTTAAATGCATGATGAAATAGTAATAGTCTAAATGCGTGATGAAATGGTTATTTATTGGCTATTCATAATAAAGAAAGGTTTTTTACTTTAACAGGAATTGTGGAAATATTTAATTATGTAACACTGAACGGGAACACGCAAGAATAGTACAATAGCCTCAAAATTTCTAATAGCATACCCAAAGAGGGCTCATACTTGTTACAAAAGGTTCCCACGGGATGAAAATCAAGGGATTCTAACTGAGAAATTCTTCCAAAAAGTCTGATAGAGTACATTCTGATAAAAATATATAGTATGAGAACATAGAAGGAAAAAGTTCAATTAGAAGACATTGAAATTCCCTTCATACATGAAGCATTGTGCTTGAAGCCAAAAGCAAGAGAGTTAAGGTCCAACAGAGCTAGATGTTATCAGGTTATGAAGCCACTTTGGAGATTCCTTGGACTAACTTGGGGGGCGAACCTAAACCTGAATGGATCTGAGCTTCCTCAAGTTGAGATCTCAGTGCAACACATTCATCTTGAAGCATTTGCATGGTCTGTCATTATTGCATTGCGATTTCCAGAATGGTGAGACCCTGAGATAAGATTGTTGATTAAGGTTGGTTGTCATTAATGTCAACCCTTGAAGAAAGTTTGGTAGCGAATTATGGTAGCACAAAGTTTTTGGTAATAGACCCAAGGTTGTTTCATGTATAATGGTATTAGTTTTAATATATTTTAATATAATACTATTCTATATGGATAGTACATGTCATACCATTTTTGGTGGTATGTGGAACGCCACATAACTCCTCACGAATTGAGATTTATGGCCTTACAAAGTTGGAGGACCCTGATATGTTGGTTTGAAGCCCCAAAAGGTCAAATAAGTAAAAGAGATTGAAAAGAAGAAATTATTATTTAAATGATAAAGTAAAGTGACAAAGTCAAGAAAGATTATTTAAATAATAAAGTGAAGTGACAAAATCAAAGAAAATTATTTAAATGATAAAGTGAGGTGACAAAGTGAAAGAGGAATATTTAAATCATAAAGTAATGGATAACCCTATAATTATGGAAAGTGGTTAACCCTAAAAATGAGAAAAATAGGTTTAGTGACATAGAAATGGGTTAAGTGACCTAGAAATAGGTTAAGTGACCTAGAAGATGGAGAGTATAAATAAGAGGCAAGGCTCTCTCATTTTACATCACACTTGAGCATATTGAATATCTATAGGTGACTGACATAACCAAAGGATATCTAAGCCAAATTTCAGAGGGAAGGTGAAGAAAAGAAGGTCGAAATTCAAGGGAGGATAAATTCTTTTGATGATGCTTTCTAAGGTATGTTATTTACATGTCATCTCATCATTTTTGCAATAAAAAAATTTCTAGAATGATTCAGACCGTGAAATTGATATTTAATTGAGGAAACATATCCAATTATCTGTGGCAAAAAATTCATCTTGTGGGTCGTTGTATTTTTGGAGTTACACTCCGTGGAAAATAGGGTTTGTGGCTAGTCCTGAAACTAGTCTAAAACAGGTGTTTTGGGTAAAAACGTCATAACTTCTTCATAACAGATCCAAATTTAGTAAGAACAAATGTGTTTGTTAGAGTATAGTATTTAGTATTCATTTTAAGTGTTTCAGATCCATTAAAAAAATATTCTATGCGGGGTACGCTCTACAAGGTAGCTCTCTAGAATAAGCCAGAATTCAGCAAGGTATGTCATTTTTTCTATAACTCCTTTTCTGAGAGGTTCCAAATAGTGACACCTCAATGAATTGCATAAAACACTCTAAAGAACATTATATATCATTTTCAGATCTTTATTCATTATAGGTACATAGTTATGATTATTTCAAGTTAGGGTTCTTGACTAATCCAAAACTAGTCATGTGAGACTAAGGAAAAGTTTGATGAAAATGTTAGTCTCTTGTTGTTAAATTTAAGGAAGGTTTGAAGGTATGTGATCATATACACCAGGTCTATTACATAGTTACAAATCATATTTGGATGATGATATTGATGAGGGATTTTGGTTGAGGTACATGTTGGGTACATGGTTGAGACAAGTAGTTGATGAGTTGGCACATATATGAGGTGTATTTTTGATGATGTTGGTGCATATTGATGAGTCATAGTTAATGAGTAGTTGACACATGATTGGTACATACTTGGTACATGGTTGGTTGCACTTGTTTATGGTACAGGTTGATTACAGTTTGAGGTACAGGTTGATGCATGGTTGATGCATGGTTCAATTTTATTGGTACAGGTTTATAACGGTATATCTCACAGTGATTGTGTGACAATGATTCCATCATTCTAATTCTACTTCAGGGTAGTTGACCATGGAAAGGACAGGTGGTTGTAGCCACCTTCTAGTTGTAGCCAGAGAACATAGGGGGTTGTGGCCTCCTTCTGGTTGTAGCTAGAGAATAGGGGAGTTGGAGATTCCTTCAGGTTGTAGCCTGAGAAACAAGGGGGTTGGATCCTCCTTCCAATTGCAGTTATAAAACAAAGGAAGTTGGTGCTTCCAATGAATGTAATTCTTCAAGACATATAAGAAAAAAAATTCTATGGTTTTCTCCCGCTTTGGGTTTCCACGTAAAAAACTGTTGTACTGTGTATGTGTATGATTGTTCATTTGTTCATTGCTTATTTACTCTACATTTATTGGATGATAATGCTACATTGATATAACACTTGGATTATATGGTTACAAATGATTAAATTTCTCTATTACTGATTCACCCCCCCTCTCAGTAATCCAACAATTTGTATATGAGCAGGTTCCTTTAGAAATCAGTTTAACCACTAAAAGGTAGATCATGGAGAGAAAAAACTTGTATAAAAATGGAATACCACCGTTCAATGGACAGAAGTATGCATTTTCAAGAATAAGGATGAAAACATATATACAGGCACAGGGATTTGAAATTTGACAATCAATTGTAGATGGATACACAACACCAACAATTCTGCCAACAAATGACAAAGAAGTGAAACCTAGTCAGAATAATTCCAAAGCCAAAAAATGCACTTCTAAATGGTCTTAGTGAAATGGTATTCACCAAAGTTTCACATTGTAAATCCGCTAAAGAGATTTGGGACAAACTTCAAAATATTTATGAAGAATATTCAAAAGTCAAAGAAAAAAAGCTTCAAACTTACAGAGGTCAGTTTGAACAAATTAAGATGAAGGAAGATGAGAATATTTCAGCTTACTTTTTACAAGTTGATAAAATAGTAAATGCAATCGTAGGATTGGGAGAAGAAATCAAAGAATCTGTAATTGTTCAAAAAGTACTAATATCTCTTCCTATGAGATTTGACCCTAAGATATCAGCACTAGAAGAAAGATCAGATCTTAACTCAATAAGAATGGATGAATTACATGGAATCTTCATAGCATATGAAATGAGAACTGAATAGAAAAATCCATATATAAAAGAAGCAGCCTTCAAAGCATCCAAAAATTCAAAGCAAAAGGGAAGGCAAGAAGAAGAACATAGAAACAACAGTGACGTCTTGGAAGATGATGAAGAAGTGACAACTTTGTCAAAAGACTAAACAAGCGAACCAACAATAGGTGTAGAGGTAAGCTACCTTTAATTTGTTTTAATTGTGATGGTATTGGTCATTTTGATAACAAATGTCCTTATAAGAAAAAGAGAAATGATGAAGGTTACTCAAAAGACAAACACACATATAAAGGCAAAAGAACCACAAATAAAGTTTTCAAGAAAAGATTACACACCAAAGAAGACATGTCATCATCAGACGAATATGAAGTCAGTGACAGTGAGACAGAAAGAGTTCTATTCATGGCAGTAGAAGACTCTGATAAAGAAGACTCTGAAGAAGAATATGAAGAAGTTGAAGAAGAATATGAAGAAGCCGAAGAAGAATATGAAGAATTCTAAGAAGAAATTGAAGAGGAAAAATTTGACTACCGAGAAGAATTAATGTGTGCCATAGAGGTTATCAGAAGAGAAAAGAAGAAAAATAAGAAACTACAAGCAAAACTAGACAAGAAAGAAGACACTCAAGAACTAGAACAAATGATCACAAATTTGAAGGTTCAAATAGAAGAAGATAAAAGAATTGTAGAAGCACTCAAATAACAGCTAGAAGAAAAAGACAAGATCATTGGAAATTTGGAAGCAAAAATTGTCACATTAAGAAATGATCTTCAAAAGAAAAATATGCAGAATCACTCAAAAGTTTTGGACGAAATTATCAGCAGTAAAAAATCTCATCATGACAAGTCCGTACTTGGATACAATCAGACATAAACATGATCAATCTCCAAAACAACATAGCAAGAAACATATCCAAAAATCTATGCAGAAACAATCAAGGGGGATAGGAAGATCTACAAGGAATATTATAGGGACACTCCTCCACCGAGAAGATTCAGATTTCATAATCAACAATCGACAGATAGGCCTCGGGAAGAAGAAGAATTTATAAGAGTACCTCCTTTTAGAATATATTCAACTTTCAGGTATCAAACTATCTTTTTTGGTTTATGTTACACATGTAATAATTTTGGACATAAAGCTGTGAATTGCAGAGCTAAAAAAAGGAACACAAACAACTTTGAAAGTCACACACAAAGGGGTTATCCAAGAAGGCCTAGTGAAACACAGAGAAGAAGTTACAACAGGTTTGAATCTTTGAGCACTAAAGTGGAATGTTATAAATGTAACAATTTTGGACACATGGCCAAATATTGTAGAATGAAAGTCCCTCCTAGAGAACCACAACAGAATAACAACAGTCACAGACAGGAACCTAAAAAAAATACATGGATAAGAAAGCAGGATCAGTATAGAAATGAAGAATGCACACTCTTTCTACAAGCTAAGAAGAAGAAACGTGGTTGGTATGTTGACAGTGGGTGTTCAAAACACATGACAGGTGATAGAGACAAGTTTCTTACATTGTGAAAGGAAAGAGATGGATTAGTCTCCTTCAGAAATGATGATTCAGCCAAAATCATATGAAAAGGCACAGTCAAAATTGGGAACAAAAATACAAAGGCAGAAAATGTTCTACTAGTAGAAGATATGAAACATAATCTTCTAATTGTGAGTCAAATGTGTGACCAAGGTCATAAAGTTACTTTCAATTCACAAAAATGCAAGATAAGAAAAGAAGGTTCAAGAAAATTGATTGCTAAAGCTGTGAGAACTTCAAGCAACATATATGTGTTAAGTGAAATTGGAAATGAAAAGTATTGTCTAGGAAAGGAAGATGAAAGTTGGCTATGGCATAGAAGAATGGGTCACATACATTTTGATAACCTTGTCAAATTCAACAAAAGAGAAGCAGTCAAATAAATGCCCCAGTGATCCAGGTGGATATCGGGGGCCACCCACCTTTTCCAAATGGCTCAAAACAGTTTTCTGGCCATTTTGGCATTTTACTATTTTTAGCAGGTTTTCACTTCCGGGGCCATTTTGGGGGCCTAAATGAAGATTTTTTTTGAGATAGATGTTCTCAATGATATCTAAAGGAATTATTGAGCCCCCAAAATGAATCTCCTCGATGATACCTTTCCAACGAGCTATCACACGCCTAAAACGGAGATCGTATGCAAAAGTTACGACCCCAGGAAGTTGATGCACCAACT
>JZKD02S1699935.1:20228-54630 GCA_000966675.3 Picea glauca | reverse complement strand
CACATGACTTTTGGCGCTTCATCTCCTAGGGTTAGGTTTTTGGATGTCTAGGACTTTTGGCATTCCCGATTATTGTAAAAAGGCCTCCAGAGCCTCATTGTAACCATCTCCTTGCGAATGCGAGTAGCCTTCACATCTCTTCTCAGAGATAAGCTGACACCATTCTAACAAGTCTTTCACTCTGTATTTTTACAGTCTCTGTACATTTCTTTCATTGATAGAAATCATGTTTTACTGTATATCTATGTTTATGGTTGCATCTCTGATACATTTCGGTTATATTATTGAATATCTGCAATATCTATGTGCATTTCTTTATTATATCTCCGCTCTCATTCCGTGCCGAAAATAATCCGGATCACCCAGATCATGAAATGAACCAACACTTTATGCAAGCATTGTCAACAAGGAAAGAAAACAAAGACCAGGTTCAAATCAAAGGAATATTCAATGACAAGATCACTGGAAATTGTGCATACTGATCTAGTTGGACCAACTACAACAAATGGCTTAAAAGGTGAGAAATAATTTATGTTATTAGTTGATGATTACACAAGAATGACCGCATTTTGCTTTCTCAAGAATAAGTCAGAATCTTTTGAAAACTTCAAGATCTACAAGGAAATGGTTGAAAATGAAATGGATTAAAAAATCAAATGCTTGGGATCTGATAATGGAGGAGAGTTCACATCAAAGTAATTTATGGACTACTGCAACAGTCATGGAGTAAAATGGAAATTCTCCATTGCTAGGACACCTCAACAAAATGGAGTTGTTGAAAGAAAGAATGAGATAGTACAAGAAATGGATCAAACAATGCTAATGGATTCAAAATTGACAGATATTTTTTGGATGCAGGAAGTGCATACAAAAGTTGACATTCAAAACATAGTAATGCTCAGAACAACATTGACAAAACTCCAAGCTATGGAAAGAAATACCAACAAATGTAAAACACTTCAGAGTTTTTGAAAGTAAATGCTACATCAAAAGAGAAGATGGAAAAATGGGAAAGTTTGAATCTCGTGTGGACAAAGTAGTACTTGTTGGTTACTCAAGTACAAGGAAATCATACAAGTGTTACAATTTGAGATTGAACAAAGTTGTATAAAGCATCAACGTAACAATTGATGAAACAGGAAGACCAGAATCAAAAAAAGAATAAAATGAATAAATGGAACAAATTTTCGAAGAAGAAGCAGAAGATGAAAAGGAAGTAGAAGAGGACTATGAAGAGAATCTGATAGAAGCAGAAAAGTAAGTTCAACAAGTGCATCCAAAGACACCTAGAAGATGAGTACAAAAAAATCATGCTTCAGATCAGATTATCAGAAACAAAGATGCAAGAGTTGAGAATAGAAGAAGAATCCATTCACCAGAACAAACACACCTAAAATTTACATCTACGATTGAACCAACCTATTTTGAAGAGGCCAATAAGGATGAATTTTGGAACAAGGCCATGGATGAAGAATTGGATCAAATAGAGAAAAATGACACTTGGGAATTGGTTCCAAGACCAAAGGATAAGAATGTGATCGGTCCAAAGTGGGTATATAGGAATAAATTGAATGGATATGGACAGGTTATGAGGAACAAAGCTAGATTGGTATGTAAAGGATATGCACAGGTTGAAGGAATCAAATTTGAAGAGACATTTTCCCCAATTTCCAGAATGGAAGCAATCCAATTGCTTTTAGCTTATGCATGCTCTAAAAATATTAAAGTGTATTAGATGGACATAAAATCATTTTTTCTGAATGGGGAAAGTGAATAAGAAGTCTACATTGAACAACCAAAAGGATTTCAATTGTCATAAAATGTAAACTATGTGTGCAAATTAAAGAAGGCCTTGTATGGTCTAAAACATGCTCTTAGAGAAGGGTACTCTAGACAAGATAAATATCTACAACATGTAGGGTTTAGAAAAGGAAGTACAGATAGCAACCTATACATCAAGGTAAGTCAAGGTAATATTTTTTAATTGAAGTTTATGTTGATGATATTATTTTTGGTAGTGATGATGACAAGTTAAGCCAGACATTTGCAAAGGATATGCAAAATGAATTTGAAATGTCATTACTTGGAGAACTGTCGTTCTTTCTGAGACTTCATATACGTCAAAGAAACCAAGGAATATTTGTTTCTCAAACCAAGTATATCAAAGAAATGATCAAGAGGTTTGGAATGGAAGATTGCAAACCAGTTATCACTCCCATGCAAACCAGTTGCAAGTTAAGCAAAGATGATGATTCAAAGTCTACAGATCAGAGGCAATATAGGTCAATGATTGGCAACCTACTATATGTGACAACATCCAGACCAAATGTAATGCAGGTAGTTGGAAAGGTGGAACGATTTAAAGCAACACCAAAGGAATCACATGTATTAGCAATGAAGAGAATTTTCAGATATCTCAAAGGAACAAAAGAGTTTGGATTATGGTATCCAAAAGGAAAGGATCTATCTCTTATTTACTGCATAGATGCAGATTTGGGAAAGTTGTATTGATGACCGACGAAGCACCAGTGGAGCATATTTTTACTTGGGTGAGGGTTTAGTATCATGGCTAAGTAAGAAACAATCATCAGTATCTCTATCTACAACTGAGGCAGAGTATATTGCAACAACAACATGTTGTACGTAGGTTCTTAGGATGAAACAAACTTTGATAGATATACAGGTTGAGTATGATGAACCCATTCCAATCTATTATGTTAATACAAGTGCCATCAGTATCTCAAAGAACCCGGTGATGCACTCCAAGATGAAGAAAATTCCAATCAAGTATCACCTTCTACAGGAACATGTTGCAAAAAAGAACATCAGAGTTGAGTATGTGGGAAAAAAAGAACAAGTGGAAGACATATTTACAAAACCACTTTCATGGGAAGCCTTTGAGTATATTCGCCAGAGACTCGGAGTTATTTCTACTCCAAAATGAATGCTTTTGAATTCTTATCTTATATGTCTTAGATGTACAAGAGGAAGCACCATAAAGAGGATAGTTCAGTCAGGGGGAGCAGCCCCGGATGGAAAAATACCTTTTCCATTTATGACAAAGGGGGAGAAATTCATCAGATGCAGAGGACAGAGGCATGATTCTAGGGGGAGAAATGGTCACAGAGATGCAGAGGATAGAAGCATGGCTCCAGGGGGACTATAAGTGATATGACTTTTGTATTGCATGAAATGATTTCATTATTGCATCAGAGTGTTTCCATCAATGCCAAAGGGGGATATTGTTGATTAAGGTTGGTTTTCATTGATGCCAACCCTTGAAGAAATTTTGGTAGAACAAAGGTTTAGGTAATGGACCCAAGGTTATTTCATGTATAATGGTATGAGTTTTAATATATTTAAAGGTAATACTATTCTATATGGATATTACATGTCATGCCAATTATGGTGGTATGTGGAACGTTACATAACTCCTCACGGTTTGAGAGTTATGGCCTTACGAAGTTGGGCGCCCATCATATGTTGGTTTGAAGCCCCATAAGGTCAAAGAAGTCAAAGATATTGCCAAGAAGAAATTATTATTTAAATGATAAAGTAAAGTGACCTTGTTTCAGATCCATTTAACAAATATTCTGTGCGGGGAATGCTCTGCAAGGTAGCTCTCTAGAATAAGCTAGAATTCAACAAGGTATGTATTTTTTCCTATAACTTCTTTTCTAAGAGGTACCAAGTAGTGACACCTGGAGGAATTGCATTAAAAAAACTGAAGAACAATGGGTATCATTTTCATATTTTTATTCATTACATGTACATAGTTATGATTATTTCAAGTTAGGGTTGTTGACTAATCCAAAACTAGTCATGTGAGACTAAAGAAAAGTTTGATGAAAATGTTAGTCTCTTTTTGTTAAATTTAAGGAAGGTTTGTGGGTATGTGATAATATACACCAGGTCTATTAAAGAGTTACAAATCATATTTGGATGATGATATTGATGAGGGATTTTGGTTGAGGTACATGTTGGGTACATGGTTGAGACAAGTAGTTGATGAGTTGGCACATACATGAGGTGTAGAGTTGATGATGTTGGTACATATTGATGAGTCATAGTTAATGAGTAGTTGACACATGATTGGTATATACTTGTTTTCAATATAGATATAATCAGTACATGGATAGGAGAAGCATGTCCCTTTGACCGTGTCCATATTTTCCTACAAGTGGGGGATATTACTCCAAAAAACACATGTCCTTTTAAGCTCAATTCACATTGGTTGAAGGAACTTGAGTTCACAAACCTAGTTTGAAATGAATGAAAATGTTATGCTAGGTAGTTGGTGGATTTTGAAAAGTTACTCTTGTTTTGTGAAAATATAAAAAGAATCAAAAGGAATCTAGAAAGACAAGAACACGTGCTCATATCAATGGATATTGAATTTATTAAAGGATTTTTTAATTTTTTGGGGAAGGATCTATTAATGGTTATGGAGGAATCTATTCTTTCTAGTGAGGTTTTGGGGGCTGCGAAAGTGATGAAACTATAGTTTCAGAGCGAGGAATCTCTCCACGCTACGAAAGTAAACCAGTCCTCCATATCAACATCCAATCAGCTTCGAACTCGAGTATAAGTGTTAGATGAACATGGAGATTCAAAGGAACTAATTTTTGTTATTTAATTGATGTATTTAAGTCATAATATGTATATATTTAGTTAGTCAAATTCTATTTCCTAGTTTGAAGCAATTTGTTACCAGTTTGGTAGAAGTTTGTTTTGGTTCCGTTGTAACTTATTATAAAGATAGAAAACATTCATGAATTCAATTCCTTTAAGTTTTTATTATATGTAGCTCTATATATTGTAATGAAAGAGGAAAAATGGGTTCGAGTGTGAGGGAAGTGACACTTTTATGCCTGTAACGTTTTTTTTTAGTTTAATAAAATTACATGATATTCCTGTGCATGTATATTTCAATTTGTCTTACCATATATTTCCATGGTTGTTTTTTCCAACCAACAAGAGTTTTAAGAAAGGGTTTCCCTCTATCATTGGTTATATTTCTTCATATAGTAGAGGGATTAAGCAAAAGTCTAGACCCCATGCATTGCACACTTCCTAGACCTCATGCATATACCTCATGCTTTGTTGATTATAGATGTAGTAAGCATGAATGAAGTTCAACTAACTACTTTAATTTGGCGATTTGTCTTGAGTTGAAAAAATGTAGAAAAGAGTAATTGACAACCTAAAAGGTTCCATAATGATTTCCAAAAGTGATTGAGAAATTGAGAGTTGTGATCATAAATGACGGCCAACGATAAGCTAAAATTACTCCATACAGGTTAAAATAAGAGTTTGACAACTTTAGAGGCACCAATAGTGTTGTGGAAAGTTACAAATACTATCTTCTTAGAGAATTTTTATAGCACTTGAAAGATTCAATCATGTTTGCATTGGGTAGTAGGATAACCACTAACAAAATCCATGAAGGGAATTGGAAATGGTTGTTACAACCCAAGATCTTTGTTTGTAATTTTTCTTTGACTACAATGTGAACATGTCATGATGTATGTTAAATTTGGTAGCATCGACAGTCATTCTTCAATGAGAGGCCATGTGGGCCATATTGAGCCTAGCTAGGGAGATTTGGAGAATCAACCAATCCTATGAGGTATTGACAAAATCCAGGGGGAACATACAACCTCTGTGAGTCAAACCAAGAGTCAATATGAACGAGATGCTATATGATCTTGTGAGTCTAGAGAAGGTAAAGGAAGAAACCTTGTAATCCTAAGATAAAAGTTAAGATTCCCCGAGGTGTAGGAAAGTCGGTGATGGAGTGTGTTGTTAAGGCACTCTGTGATGTTAAAGTCACCGGTTTGAAACCTGTGGGGACAAAAAATCCAGCCATGTTAAGGGTTGGTGTGACTCGGGACGGGTGCAATACCTGGGTAATTTTGACGGCTTAGATACCCCTGAATCATGGTTTCTTAGCCATAGGTTAGTCCCACATGTCACGGACAAAAAAAAAGATAAAAGTCGAGATGTAAGTCTAATGCAAAATCCAAGGGGAACGCACAACCTTTGTGACCATAGACAGAGTAGTGGAAAATTCAGGGGGAACGTACAACCTCTATGATCCTAGTCAATCCCTGTGAACCATGAGAAAAAGTCAGGGCATCTAGGAAAAGTCAGGTTGAACGTAAAATTCCTATGAGAAAGAAACAAACAATCTTCCTTATGCACATGATGTAAATTTATTGATCTAGTGCATTGGAACGTCTAACATTATCCACCATGAAAATAAATTTGAATTGACATGTATAAAACTTGAGTTGAATGTCTAGTTTGAGTGGAAAACTAAAGTTGTAAAATGTCAAGTTGCATGTCTAGTTTGAATTGTCAAACTCAAGTTGTAAAAGTTGAATTGCTTGTCTAGTTTGAGTGGTCAAAGCCAAGTTGACAATTCATGTTGCATGTTTCATGTTACATGTCAAGTTTCATGCATGCATGTCAAGTTGCATGCATGCATGTCAAGTTGCATTGCATGCATGTCTAGTTGCATGTTGAGTTGCATGTCTAGTTGCATGTTGAGTTGGCATGCAATGCAAAATCAAGTCTCAAGGATAAGTTTCCATGACATGCAAAGTTTAGTTACAAATCTAGTTGAGTTGGGAAGTCAATTCCAAAAAGTGAGTTGTAATGGCATGCCTTCTCTCCCTAATTCGATTTAACTCCTCACTCCTTCCTACGCCTAGTATATACAAAATTTGACACTCATTCTTCACACAATTGTTATGCAACATAAGAGAGAAAGGGAAAAGGAGGTGAAAGAGTCTAATTAGGACAATGAAATACTTTTGCTAGCAGTGATGGTTTATAACAATAAAAAAGGACAACAAAGTTTTTCAGTGTTTCTAGGTCATACAATCAAGTTTAAGTCTTACATGGAAAGCTCATTCAAGATCATAATTCATGGTGGTTCTCTGTACATGATCTTACATTCTATTTGAAATAAAGGAATATTGTTGGCTAGGGTTTTTCTCCCCACATAGGGTTTCCCCACAGTATACTTGTTGTTAATGTGCATGCTTGTGGATCCATGTGGTTATTGCTATTCATTTTTTTATTCTGCATTATTGAAATGTATTAAGATGAAATTGAAGTATTGCGTAAATTAAAGAAATAATCTACAATTTAAATCAATCTCAATAAATTAACAATATAGTCTTCCACTTGTTTCTACATGGATCACCCAAATTAACCTATAGGGTTACCTTTCTTTGAACATATGACATTACCCTAATTAACCATATTGTAATCAATGGTTTTAGTAGTACGTCAACCTATGGTTAACCCTATCGTAATCAATGGTATTACTCAATGTGAAACACCAGGACTCAGATTCTTTCAAGATCTAACACTACTCAAATTCTATCAATGGTTAAATTACCATATTTGTTCTATCAAGTGTAATACTACATAGTACAATGGTTCTACTTCATTACTAGTAATCTCATTAGTATCACAATAAGATCATAATGATTACGACCATAGTGTTACTCTTTCACACCTGTATTATGATCTATTAATATTGGTATACTATCTAGGCATTATAGGGGCATGCTTGGATTCAAATGAAACATGCCAACTAAGGAGAATAAATAGCACATGCTAATTAATCTAGGAGTCAAGCATGAAAAAAAACCTTCTCAAAAAGAAAATTTATTTCGTGATGGAATCCAATATCGAAGGATCAATGTGTGAAGGGGATGAGTTTCGACGGGTGGAAAAGTTATGTTGACAACCTCCTTAACAAACTTATGCCTTGGTGCAAGCTACCTCACAGAGTAGTGGGAATACCTCCAAGGAGTTTAAGTGAGTCTATCCAACGTCGATCTGAGGTACAACACCACCTTCCATGTGTTGTCACCTTGGGTAGGAATTCTAAAAGATTATGGCCTCTATGGTACTACCTACTATACCAAAGCAAAGAGGGGAAATCGACAATCTTATTTACATGCAAAGGCAGGATAATTAATCTTGAAACCACTTTGAGATATTCCTCACAGAGAGGGGTTTCTCCCAAGTGATCCCCATAATACATGCAACCACTACAGCAAGACCAACAAAGTAGGGTTGATTACTCTGTCAGCCCTAATGCGACCTCGTGCTTGACCCTTGTGTTATAAGGGCTTCCCAAAGTCAGTGATAGAGCAAGTGGATTTCACTCCCTAACTCAAATCTCTATGTTTGTTTAGCATCTTTGGAAATTTATTCTGACTATCCTATTCCAAAGATATACACCTAAGCTAAGATGTGTTTGAAGAGCCCTGTAAATTAAAGTTTCTAGATAAATTTTAATTAGTGCTTGATTTTAGGCTATTGTTACTCAAAGGAGTGTTCATGAAACTAATGGCATTTTGAATCGACTCTTTAAACCATTAACGAGGAAAATGAAATGCAATAATTTTCACTTAGATGAAAACTAGCTATGGGAAGGAGCAAGAGGTTTCAAGAAAAAAAAAATCTTTATTGATTACTATGTGTGCACTACTAATGACAAAAAATATGAGCTAATTATCCAGATAAATGGAACCAAAATGACCCAAATTTTAAAAATACCATGCAAATTCCATAGTTCACTTAGTACACTTATACAACACTGAATCAAATGTCATCATTTCTAACATAGTAAAATTTTATGATTATAGAGACCACCATAATGCCTCTATGAAATAAATGTTACTTATGGTTGAAATATGTGACGAATGGGTGTTGCTTTGATGAGGGACCAAAACTATTATAATAAAAGAAATCCCACTAGAAAATTTCTTTGAACATGTTGATAGCTAACCATTGATAATCCTATGTTAATGGCTTAAAAATAATGAAACATAGTCATATTACATGTTTATTGGTATTCAACTAGAGATATCTATGGTGATCATGATGTACAAATTATCCACAATGTGGTAATGAGATGTGGTCAAGCATGGGATAAACCATTAGGTTATAAATCAATATTGGAAATATCTGTCAAATGTGAGCTCACCCACAAATGATTATGATTGGTACCAAGGTACTGAGTGTGAACCCATAAGTACAAGTATGGTCAAAATGTTCATCATGAAAGAGAAAAGAGACCATGACTTGCATTAGTGGGAAATATTTAAGATCCCTTTTAAATATTATACGCCCATTTTCCTATTATTATTCCTAGACCATTGTTTATGCCTTCAAATCAATTTATAATGACATTCTTCCTCATGTTATCGATACCCACCACCCTTCTATGGATCCACGGACTCCCAAACTCCTAGCATTGCTCAACTCTTGGCAACATGATAATGATAGAACTAGTTATTTATGGACAACTTTGTGCATCAATAATAGGAGTTTTATTCCCAAAACCATGAGATGGGGTCTCCAACAATCACATGTCCACACTCAGGAGTTACGTTTCTATTTCTTTCTAAATATTTTTTTCCTTGGATTTTGTAGGTCTACCTCATGTAGCTTATCATGACCAAGAATAGGGTTTTTGTGTCCATGATGACAAGTATATGGAGGTTCTTCTTACTCTTTTACTCATTGAGATTTTTATTCTTCAACTTAAAAAATGTTTCGAATTTTATTTGATGCACAATAAGTTATTCTTGAGCTGATCAATTCAAACATAGAAATCTTGGAACCAACTATTTTCAAGTCCATTGCATCCTCATATTATATGACACATTTAGTCTACACAAAATTTAAAATATATATCAATATAGATTGTGCGGAAATCATGAACTATATACACTTTCATTTGTGTGTCACTATTTGTTTCTCAATCTTGTTTTCATTGGATTTTGCAGGTCTATACCATATAGCTTATCAAAACCAAGAATGGGGTGCTCTTATCCATATGATAATGACAAGTATGTGGAGATTCTTCTTAATATTTTACTCATTGGGATTCTTAGTTTTCAACTTAAAAAAATGTTCTAAGTTTTATTGGATTCTCAATAAGTTATGTTTGAGCTCCAAACATGGCCAATTCAAACATAGAAATATTGATAGAATCCTCTATGGAATTTCATTTAGCACTCTCTCCATTTTTGTTGGTATCTATGCCCAGGAGTTTCTTTTGTCACTTCCACACCATTATTGTGACTAGTACTTTCTATGATGGTGCTTGTAATGGGTTTATATTGATCGTTTTGGCTAATAGAAGCTCTAAGTTTCAATCAAAACACCAAAGTGAATGAATTTAGAGGAAAAGTTCTTATCCATGGGAAGAAAATGAGTATCCAATATTTATTATAGGCCTCCTTGATAATATACCTATTGATATTTTGGTTAGGGTTCCCCACATGTGGTTAGGGTTAGGTTTCATTTTCCTTAGTTCCCACCTTCTCCCTTGACATATCAACCATTTCCTTTAGAGATCTAATGAATTGGTCTAGGATCTAAAATCTAAATCTCCCAAAGTAAATATCATTGTATCCTCAAAAAGATTTTCCTTTGGTTACTTATCTTATAGGTACCTTACTTTCTCTCAAGGGGAAACATATTATTCAATTGACAAAATGTGTAGACCCTTTAGTTTGGGAATGTGAAAAATCCTTGTGTTCATACCATGCCCCTTTGCTAACTCTTGGATGACATACACATGATCTTCAAAATCTTAGCACCTCACATGGTCATGGTGCCTGGGTTGTTCTTTTTGTGTCAATTACACAACTATAGTGGGCCAAGGGGCCAAGACGCTATGAAAAATGTTTTTTTCTTTGCATTAGCTTGTGTAGAGTTCATGATTGAAGATGTTGTAGTTTTGAAGTTGTTTCCAAATTTTCTTGAATGAAAAGAACTCAAATGGTTCCATCACTAGCCTAGAAATATTTTTTTCTTCCAATGGCTAACAGTTCTATTTGTGATATATTTTGATGTTGCAAGTATTTCCAAATTGAAATGAGAATGTGGGTACCTAATAAGCAATAAGTTACATTCTAGACATGACTTTTTCTAACTCGAAATCAAAATCAAGGCAATCTAGCACACAGGTGAGGACCTTTCTGACCTTGGAATAGGAGGAAAATGCATTAAAAAATGATTTAATTAGTAAATGATCAATTCATTCACATGCCAAATGTCTCAGAAAAATAAATAAATAAATAAAAATGGATGCACCACATCCTAAGTGCTAGCGGGGAAAATCCCCATACTACTATACTGGGTCAGAATATAGGTAGAGCACTGACTTCCCTTAAAATATGGTTCTATTTATAAACTACCCCAAACTATATGAACAGAAGGACAAAAGAGAAAAAGGAAGATTAGTAGGTGTACCGTTGGTCCTAACATCCGATGTATACTTCCTTCACCTTTGTAGCTTCCTAGAATGCGGGTCTCCTCCCAAAGCTGACCTGCAAGAACACTTTGGAAAACAATGCTACAAATATACAATCACTATTTATCAATGTTAGCGTTCAGATATAAACGTAGATGCATTGATCAATAAAGATATAAAGACACAATGTATTGGGACAAGAAACGAACTCTTTTATTCAAAATAAAGATTAAAATATTACAATGTTCCTATCGAAGAACTCTCCATGAACCAGGTCTGGGCTCCTCTTATTGTTGATCCAAGTGCATCATTCCCATGCTTCCTCTCACAATCAACTGATATCCTTGGGAAAATGGAAGGGATTGTATAAGGATAAAGGGATGAAGGGGAATGTTGAGGCCAAATCTCAGAAAGGGCTACAAAACTTGAGATAGAAGGGGAAGGGATTTTGGCAGAGTTTCTTTGTTCTCTTGCTTGATGTTGGAATGAGACCCAAATACCTCTTTTTATATGAAAAACATATGGTTATTCGGTTTGGGCATGGGCTACAATGGGTAAAATGGTTGGGAAACCCTCAATAACCATTAAATTACGTTGAATTCCTTGCAAATTTTGGAGGTAAATGTGGGTTTTCTATCATGCAGCTCACATATGTACGCAGGATGTCTAGTATGTAGCTAGTGTGTGTATGCGAGAAGTAGTTCAGCAGGGTGTGTAGATGCTCCAAAAAATAGTTTTCTAAGAGAGAGCTTCAACAGTAAATTGGCAAAATGTGTAAGTGAAAAGGCCAATGCCATGCATGCATAGGTAGAGCATTTTTGGGCTATAACACTAAGGAGTCATATAGATTTTTCAAATAGTACCATCTCTCATGTAAATACATTATTGAGCAATTTCTAGTTAAGAACTTACATTCTATAAAATATGGAAGCCTTCCCCATGTACAAATAATAAAACCATGCCTATTATTAATTAGTGGAAAATGGTGGAACTGCTCAAACTCAACATTGAATTTATGACATGTTCTTGGCTTGTTTATTTGTTCAGGATTTGTTCTTGGCTTGTTTGAATGGTTGAAGTGTAATTTTGAGGAAATTTTTAGGGAATCCTTGCAAGAGTTCCAAGATCCAAGGAACTAAAGGATCGCGATAGAGGGATGGAACCAAGATTTAGTTCAGTCATGGCTTGTACGAAAAAATTGAGGAATCCCATAAATCACTAAGGGGAGACATGTTAGGGTACCAAACAATAATTACCTAGTTTTCATTGTTCATTTACATATTAGAAATGCAATGTAAAACTAAAGAAGGAGACATAAAGGAAGGAAAAATCATAGAGGGATCTTCTAAAAACCCTTCTAAGAGGATAAAAACCATTCTAAGAGGCTAAAAATGCGTGAAAATGATAGAAAGAAACTACCATTTTTTGTGACATGTCCGAAGCTTGAATGTCTTCACTCCATAACGCATTTGTTATGGAAAAGTGGTTAGATAGGGCATCCTCTATCGTTGTGGAGAGTTTTCGGGTCTTCTTTGTCTCTGGACGTCTTTTTCACAAGATTTTCCCTATCTCTCGGCCTCCTCTATCAAATGGCATGGTTGTAATACCTTTCCTCTATGGAATGAGTACGTGCGGGGGTCGTTGTCGTGGGGTTTTCCCTGTCTCTCGACCTCCTCCTTGTAATACCTTTCCTATATGGAATAAGTACGTGTGGGCGTTGTTGTCGTGGGTTTTTTCTTGTCTCTTAGCCTCCTCATTGTAATATGTTTCCTTTGTAGAATGAGTATGCATGGGGGTCGTCGTCATGGGGTTTTTCCTGTATCTCGGCCGCGAGCTTGTTGTAATATCTTTCCTCTATGGAATGAGTACGTGCAGGGCCATTGTCATGTGGTTTTACCTGTCTCTCGGCCTCCAGCGCGTTGTAATAACTTTCCTCTATGGAATGAGTACAGATGGGTTTTTTGTTTTGTTATTTTATATCATGTTTTTTTTTTTATGTTATAATTATATTATTTTGTTTTTAATGTTTTTTTTTTTGCATTTTGTTTTTTATATTATATTATATAAATAATATATTATAATTAATATACATTATATTATATATATATATATATAAAGAGAGATAAAAATTAAATTCTAAATAATGCATACAGAGAGAATGCATTTAGTATAAAAATAATGTCTACCCCAAGAGGAAGAAAGCGTAGAAAAAAATTGTGTCAAAAAGCAGCCCCAATACATATGAAGTCTACAAAGAAAAAATCCACCAATATGATCCAAAAAATGGCAGAAAGCAGACCAGAAGAGAACCTGGACAGATCAGGCCAAAGAAGCAAAACACCCCCTCAAAATATGGGTCCAGAGGGACAACAAGAGAACCTACAACCACGGAGGAGGAAACTAGAATCTGCACACCCTAAATGAACCTCAAAGTGTTGACCCCCACACCCAAAAATCAACACTACACCCCCAAAAAAGAAGGACCTCAAAGATATGGTAACATTCCCCACAAAAAAAGAAACATAAACCCCAACATCCACTCTACACCACAAACCATAGGGGGGCTTAGGGATTGCATCCACCAAGACCACCGAGAAAACCATGGCATTGCATCAAGCCCTGAACGACCCAACAAGGATGGATTGGTGAGATCCAACACCTAAGAAAACTTTTAAAAACCTCCATGAATACTAAAGGTTGAAGAAATAACTAGATCAAGGACCTCATAACCAAGCCCAAATTCAATAATACCATATCTATGGAGATCGACCCATCAAACCAACATCCTTCATGATTGCGCTACATGAAGCCCAAAAAACACACCAGATCCACTCTAAATATCAAAAAACAAGGAGACCCAAAAAAATGGTGACATGAATATCAAGAGACCCTGTCTCACCCGATCTACTGTAATAAAGAAAGCAGATCATCCAACGATCATTGCTTCAGCAAACCCACATGAGCACATCATGGAAACCAGAGCTGAGGCCAGCTTGGCCCCGCTGCCACAAAAAGGAGGAGACTACCGACAACTGAGATGAAAGAGATGGCATGGAGGAGAGAGGGGTTTGCGACTGAGGAAACCCTAGCCGGAGACCCCCTCAGATCATTCAAGTTATTTCACTGTTTATTTTAAAACAATTATTAATTATTTATCAATCATATTGTATATATAGATATAGATATAGATATAATAATAATAATAATAATAATTCTTGTATATCATTATTTTGTACCAAAAATAGATGTATATTTAATCCAAAATCACTATGTTGATCCATATTATCTCTTTTGTCTTTGTTATCTCTATGTTTCTTTCTTTGTTTGATGCACTTCAATGCACTACACTCAATGGATTTAAGTGGAATAAACTTATAATCCCTTCAATATGCTTCCACTAGTCTCATCCAGTTACATTACTTGAGATCTTGTTTTCAAAATATCACCACCCATTGCAACTCTTCATCGTCACTAAAATGGTTGTATGGACAATGCAACATATATTTTAGTTCTAGCCATTTTTCTCATAGTTTAATGGACTACACACCTAGGGTCACTAATGCCATCCCAAGTTACAATTCATTAGTATAGCAACGAAAAAAATCAAGATACCTTTGAGGGAGTGTTTAAGTTCTTGCCATTTTTCTCATAGTTGAAGGGACTACACACCTAGGGTGACTAATTTCATCTCAAGTCACAATACATTACTATAAGAGCTAGAAAAAAATCAAATTAACATTGAGGTAGTCTTCAAATCTATTGATTGTTATTAAAGCATTATAGATTTTGTTGACCTAGGGATTTAATTCTATAATATTTGATATTATCGATATCACATCCAAGCTTTGATATCTTGACCCTCCAAGAAAGAGAAATAATCCATAGTGTTCATTTACAAAAATATTTGGTGATTGTTATGAAGAACTGCATTAGATTTGCTTATGTGCAGATTGCTTGTAGGTGCAAAAAATCATGTGAAAGTGAAATCCTATATGTGGCATGCCCAAACTCGCCTCCTTTCATCGTTGGGGCACCCATCAAAAACAATCTTCAATTTTATCCAACAAGCTTGCCAACATTGCACTCAAATTTGGATTTTGAAGGAAATGCATAACTTTAAATATGCATTCTAAGGAATAATCAATCCAAAAGTAAATTTAAAAGATATCCCTATAAATCATGGATAACAAAATGTCCATTTTATATAGAGACATAAAAACCATTCATGCCCAAATTTTAATTATTAAACAAATTCTACTTAATTCACCCACACTATTAACAAAAGTCTTTCAACAACATATGGAAATTTCAAAATAGTTAAATAAATAGATAATGCATCAATTTCATTTACACATTTTCATGCCAAACATTCACCCAAATTCAAATGCATCATTTCTTCTCAAAAATTCATTGTCATTATGAAAACTTCATGTCTTAATTTCACATGCATATAAATTCCAATTGCATTCATTTTAACACCAGTGGATTACATAACATAAAAAGAAACATGTATTAATATTAAATAATATTTTTTGGAAATTTAACCTCCAACTGGCTACAAACAAGCAATTTTCTGCCTATCCATAGGAATTTATTGTAGATGCCACCACCAAGCCAAGGTTGTGAGACCACAAGGGAAAATATCTAGCTATTGTTTCTAGTTCACACACATAGCCCATCCCACAGTGCTTATAAAATAACTAGACTAGACATATACCTCAATTTCTCAAAATGGAATCTCCTCTAGGGTTCACAATGAACCTTTCACCAACAAGAACTCTTCCCTCCCATCCTTCACAACACAAAAAAAGGAATTCCCTTTCTCTGCAACATAGTCCCTTGGGAAAATAACCTCTTATCTTGTGCAAAGTTTTAGTTCAAAGGAAGGCACATTCCTTAATTATCATGTGTCTTATCTAAACAAAATAAGATCACAAAGAACATTAATTCTGCTATATTTGCATTAGATATTGTGCTTCACAAGAATTAATTATTCACTATCAAGATGGAAAAAAAACTAGCATTAAAGAGGGATGGAACTCTCAGTTGCGTATAATTTAAAGTAGACACTAGAAGGGTAACTCATATCTATGGAGGCTTCAAAATGTTATTTTCCTGAACTTGCAATGAAATTCATTCAAACCAATTGACTCGCTTACAATTGATCAATTTTCCTACAAACTAAATCGAGAAGCTTCAACAAGAAATGGAACATATAAATTAAATTATGATGAAGTGAGGAAAATAGGAAAATAATAGGAAATCTTATGAGAGGGAAATAGGAAAACAATGGTGGACCATTGATCCCTTTTGGGAAATCCTCTTAGAAGAAATTAGGTAAACTATAGTGGGCCATCAATCTTGTGTTTTAGAAGGGTTTCCAAACTTGACATTGAACCCTTTTTTATAATTAGTTTATTTTATAATTTCAATTTCACAACCACCAACCTTATAATGAGGCCCAACCCTCCCTTGTGTCATGTCATTAACCAAAGTGATGTTTGCAAAAGAATTGAATGGTGTAGGAAATAGTATCCCTAAGAAACAAAGAAGCAAATGCATTCTTGATCATTTAATGAAATAGTCTTCATGGTCTCTTAATCATTTAATGCAAGTCTTCGTGGTCTCTTGACCATTTAATTACAATCTTGGTGGTCTTTTTTTAGGTATATTAGTCTAACACTTCATGTGTGAAGATTTAAATAATCATATTTAATATCCATGATAAATGAATAAATGGTAGTCCTTGTGAATTTTTTATTATTTACAAATTATGACTTAATACAATAGTTATCACGGTTCAATACATCGTCCATCTGATCTCCTTGAATAATATTAGTCTTGCACAAGTGCAACTAGGTGCAGGGACCGGAAGGGTGGAAAAAATTAACTACAAGTGCAACTAGGTGTAGGTACCGGAAGGGTGGAAAAAATTAAGTACAAGTGCAACAATGCAACAATTTCTTTTTGTAAATGAGGAGGTTCAAGTTGTTGGAGTGATGTGTTGACGGGCGTAAGTGACGCACCGTCAACTGGAAGGTTGGATCCAGAACGAGGTTGTCTAATTAACCCAAGTTGTTTGGTGTGATCTAACCCGACGCGTTTAATGGATCCGTTAGCCAACTAGGGTCCTAAAAATAGTAAAAAGAAAAAAACTAATCTAAATCTATGATTCTAACAATTGATATACTAATTACAAATGATTGACTAAAAATGTGAATATACAAATTATTATAAACAATATATATACAGTTTAGAAGGTTTGCTTGAAATCTTGCGAAAGTGAATGTTTGTAATAATGTTTCTAAATAAGATAAAGTAAGAACAAGACTCTTTCTAATGTTTAAATATATTAATCTAATAAATATTTAAGCAAACACGATTGAAACAATGACACAAAAGACATACAAAGCTAATTAATGCAATCATTGTTCATTCGTATGTAAACAACTTCAAATAAAGAAAACAATATATCTACTAACCTCTAACTAATCAATAGTAAACTAGGTTCCTCTCTCTGTGTTGTATGTGCTCCTTCTTGTTTTGTATTTAAGGAAAACCTATGATAGGCACAAACAATAGTGCTTCCTAAATAAATTCAAAGAAGTATTTGGTGCTTGGAGTGAATTTATAACAATAGAAAGATAACTAATTAAAAATCATGTGACCTCTAGATAACCAATAGATGAAGATGAAAGAAATCTCAATCATGGGCATTGATATTATCAATCATTTAATATCAGAAGTAAACTCAAAAATAACTAAATAATTTATTGATCACAAATAGGAACTAGACCAACATATGATAAACAACATTTAATAATCAACGATATGAAACATCATATGAGGAAACAACTAAAGCTAAATCAACATAAGTGAAATTTCATAACATAGAAATAACATGATAAAACAATGAAATAAACATTGTACAGTTCACACAGGTGTAAATCCAACAACGAACTGCTTTCCCATATCACTTCCAAAAATTATATGTCAATACTGTAATCTAGAGAAAAGTTGTTTTTAACACTAAACAACAACTATTATTTAAACATGTCTTGGATCAGTAACCTCTTATCATACAAGATAGAGGATGATCCCTAAAAATAAGTTTGCTTTACAAAAATAGCATAACAAAGGAACACTCATGTAGGAGTCCTTACATAAAAAATAATTACAATAAATGACATTGTTTAATGAAAAATCAGAAATTACTAAGCTATGGAGTGCATTAATCCATGATTTATTCTCCTTGAAAATAACATCATAACTCTTGTTTTCCTGAAAATGATTAAACAAAATCGAATTTTAGATAACAATACAAACTAATAATTTCAAATAGACTGGCTACAGAATCTCACGATTCTATAGCTAGTCTCAAATTAAAAACAAAAATCAAAACTAAATCTATCTAATTTATTTTTTCTATAGAATTAAATAAAAAAGAATCAAAACTAATTGTTACCGTTTCAGAGATTAGACAAAGAAGAATCTGATAAGTCTGAATTTATGATAGTGTTGAAATTTTTTGAGTTTTTGATAATCACATTACAAGACTGCTTAACCCTTTTGTTTTCCCTGTCAGTGTTTGATCGAAACATTTATTTTAATTATTCATTTTCCCTCTCGAGCAAGGAGTTTCATGCAACCATATGGTTTAACTATGCTTGAAGATACCTGGGATATCTATGTAGTATCTCTCAACCCAATCAAGACAATTTTCACAGTGAACTGGTTCTATCGTAGGTAGAGGTAGAGTTTGTTTCACAGAGGGTGCTTTGGTCTCTTCTGTAAATTGCCTCAGATCATGTCGTATACCAAGAATCCTTCTTGATTCTTTAGGAATGGTGGGAGATTAGAAACAAAATCATATTGTATAACATCTCTTGATCACTAGGATTGAGCTCAGATCATCTCGCTGGTGATTTATTAAACTTTTGGATATAAGCCTGCCTAGTCTCTTGTTTAAGAAATTTATATCTGAATTACTCTGTTCCTTATGTCTACAATTTTTATTGATAACTGATTCATTTGGGACAACCCGAATAGGCTCAACAGTAGGATTTTTTGGGCATGAAATCACATTGTTGATTTTTTCCCAATGGGTTATGAATATAAATAGAGGTTCGATCTGTGGCCGCATGCTCTTCTTATGGATCAACACATATGTTTTCAATAGCAGAGTTAGATATATAGGGGATGGGGTTTTTTTTGAGGTGGAGAAGTTATTCTACTGCATTCTCGAGTAGGGTGAAATTATTTCTAAACAAGAAATGTCCCCAAGTATCCCCAGTCTTGGATAGATGCGAAAAAACAAGGATTAGAATAAGACCATGGTGGAAAAGGCTTGACAGTGGGTTAAACTTATGTCTATGATAAATCTTAGACATTTTCTGCAGACTCATAAATAGATAGAAAGGCATATTTAACTTGAAACCCATAAAAATCATCAGTAAGAGAACGTGGTACAAGAAAACCAAGACATATCTACCTTCGCAAGTTATGAATTTTTCAAGTATTAGAAGCAGGCCATGCCATCGGGGTTTGAAGAGAGTAATCATTGTACCTTTTTAGCAGCAACTCAATTTCTTAGAGACCATGAGAAAATTGCAAGGCACACATTCAATTTTGGCATTTTTAAACCATCGTTCTCCCTCTTGGGATAATCTTGTAGCTTGTGCTATGGAATCCTCGGTCACTTCGAGTTGAAGATCCCCAATATTAGACTTGAATCCATCAAAAGACTGAGTGAAATCTAGAGCCACAGTGAGATTATAATCATCAAACAGTTTGATGAAAATGTCCCATCCCTGTGCCACAATATCACCTATGACATCGTCATCAGCGAGGAGGGCTTGTGAACCATTGGTTCCAATTATTACCATGGGAGATATTGGTACTATCGCATAGACACAACAAGGGCAGCGAGAGGTAGGTTTTTTTCTCCAACACACAAACAACAGTAAGAGGTCTACAAAATTGGGAGATGCCTGATACCTAAGGGCTCGAGAGGCTACCATAACTGAAAATTTTATCTTTGAGTGGGTAAGAACCAGAGGACGCACAGGATAGTAAATCATTTTTTGAAATGAATACTAAATGCAAACACCACTACTTACCTCCTTCAATAATGAATGTGAGTCTGAGTTATGCTGGAAAAAAGGGTGATGCGGAATGTAAGTACGTCAATCCTATACCAGGGTGATAAGATCGTGATACGACTGGTAAGAGAAAGATTCATATTTCGAATTTAACCCAAGGTTCTGCGCAATCAAATGTATATCAAATGTAAAAATCACATAATCAAAAATAAAATTGACTAATTCATATCTCCCAATGTGTATGAATCAAATTTTATGATACTGGATCAACAAACAAAAAATATAGGATTACAATCTTTTAAGTTTGTAAAAAATATAGATGACATTTAGGTGTAATCCCTTTTGCAAAAGAAACAAAGAAATCACAAACTGTATGATGATTACTCAAGCCAAAATTTTGTTCTAATTTCATGCTTTTAGTCATGAAATTAAACAAAATAAATGATAGATTAAAAATGAAGCTCTTATACTCAGTCGGGCCAATGAATCTCCTCAAAGCTAAAAGACATAAAAGTTTGTAAGGAGAAGGAGGTATCTACAAAAAAAATTATCCCTTGGCGATGACATTTTTTCATGATAAATTTTGACAAGAGTTGTTCGCTGCCAACAATGGCGACACGCTTGGCGAAGCAATTATATTTGTATCACCAAAACTTCATATCAAGGGACGAGATGACTTAGCAATAAATTTTAGAAAAAGTTAAAGATGGATCAAGCATTTTGACAATAACTCAGAAAAAATAACACTGTCATAGTATTGGATGCATTTCTTTCCAAAAATTATAATTTGGTATCTCATGTTGATCATAGGGGTAGAAATGTTTATACAGATGACTCCAATACCGTTGACAAAGCCACTGCTGCCATCAAGCATCCATAGCCTCGGCAGGGATTTCATTTAACCCAGTCTAGTACCTCTATCCCATCCAAGAGTCTTCCATTTATGATAAAAGCATCCTGACACCTGATCAATTTAAAAAACATACCTGGGGATCTTTGAAACTCGACATTGCTTTGTTGCCAGCAGGCTTGTTCAATACCCCGATGAAGTTGTCTTGGTATCATGTGTTCATTTACCCACTTCCAACAGATCTGTTTAGTGTCCTGGTAGGTTTAGACATAATTCCCACACATTACAATGCTTCCAACTCTCTAAAACTTGTTTATAAATTTTCAAAAACTTCATTATATTAAGACAGCAGGGTGATACTGAAGATATCACAATCTAGTAATGAAAGGATTGATCATTTAAGAATTATTTTTTTGTTCTAATGACTTTCATCATAATTTGGACAATTATATTTCAGTTAAGAAATCATCTCTAGGATGGGAAAGCACATTGAGTTGTTCTCATTAAGACAAGGATGGTGTTAGATGTTTTTTTAAGGATAATCGTCTTTTCCTATAATTTTAATGAGAAACCAAAAACAATAAATGGAAAAAAACTTACTTCTGCATGATTTGAGCTTAGCACTTACATTTCAGGTGCTTGACTGTTATCAACTTTTTCTAATGAAAAAAAAATCTTATTCCCTTCAATAACGAATGGTGATCTAGAAATAATCATCTAGAAAACAAATCAAAATCAAACAAAATGAAATGAACCAAAAACAAAAACAGAAAAGAAAATTTAAAATATTTACAAAAGGGTGGATCTGAATTCAGTAAGCGAAATATCTCTTGAGAGCCTAGCCATTCACTGGGAAATTGTCCAACTGTCCCTCCAAGTTATGCAGACGAAAAGAGTTGGGACCCACTTTTTCAGAAATTACAAATGACCCTAGCCACAGGTTTTGGAACTTGGTATGTTCTTCTTTACTCTTGTGCACTTTGTCCCATTTGAGGACCAAATCCCCTACATTAAAATTCCTTTCAGAGGATGAACTTGTATCAAACTAGACCTTCACAATTTGTTGGTGCTGATCAAGTTTATGTTTTTCTTGTGTTCTTACCTCTTCTAATTTTAATAAATAATTTATCCAATTTTCTAGAGGACGACATTCTTCTTCTTGAACTCTCTGCGATAATTGTAGAGAAGGAGGAAAAACATGTGGGGGGAGGATGGCTTCTCTTTTGTAAACGAGGAAGAAAGGAGAATTACCAATGGAGGCTTTTGGAGTTACCCTATCAGCCCAAAGTGCTTTGTACAATGCATTGTGCCAATTCTTGTGGTTTTCTTAAACTTCCCTTTTTATAATCTTAATTAGATTCTTATTTGTTGACTCGGCTAGACCGTTCCCTTGAGGGTAATAACTACCAGAGTACTTCATTTCAATCCCTTTTTCCAGAGAAAAAAAAATCATATCTAGGGAAGAAAAATAAGAAGCATTGTAAAAAACCAAACATTCAGGAATTTCGAATCGAGTGATAATATGGGAGTTCAAAAATGACACTACCTGATTTGTATTGACGACTTTTAATGGTAAATATTCAGACCATCTTGTAAAATAGTATGTTTTCATGATAATGTACTTGTGTTGTTGTGAGGAATGGGGATTTATTGGTCCTATAATTTCTAGGCCCCATTGTTGAAAAGGTGCATCTATCGTAACAGGTTACAAAGGAAAAGCTACATTTTTCACCTGTCTTGCAGCCTTTTGATAGATTATACACTTGCATGATAGTGTATGGGCATCCTTAAACAAGGTATGCCAATAGTATCCAGCCCTTAGTGCTTTGTGGGCGGTGGTATCTCCACCAAAATGACCACTAACATCACGGGAATGAAGTTTGGCCAACACTTTTTTTGGACTCCTCTTTTTCTAAACAACGCAAGAAAACACCGTCAAAGTTCTTTCGAAATAATATATCATTGATTAATTGGAAAGATGCATATTTAAGACTAAGTTCTCTTCTATTGTGGGGATCAATATTGCGAGGAGCAGATCCATGCAGTAAATAAAATCTAATATTCTCATACCAGGAATTGGGCACAGTTTGTGTACAATTGATCTTTTTTTCATCGTGTTGATTTATAGTTAATGTATTCATTTCACTTTCTAATTTCTCAACTGAATCAGCCAGCAATTTACAAAGGCCTTTGTGTGTTTTCTGAACCAACAACTTTTTCAGTCTTGTGAATTGGGGGCTGGCTGGACTGGTTTCCCCTCTGTTGGGGCAGTCCAGCAATTACAGCCAGTATCTTACTGTATTTTTGCAACTCTTTTCATCTCTAGTAGGCACTAAATATAATATATACTTCTTACTTACAAAAAAAAAACATATTTCTCACAGTAGGGTAAGGAACAACAAGTTTTGTCCTGGTACGATCTGAAATGTTTCACATCTTTAAAAACAATGTACGCCTGCTGATCTACTGTGGGGTAATTTAGTTATGCCCCTTAAAGGAACATCTCATAAATGATATGGGTATCTCATTGATTTCTACATTTTTCTATGTGAGTACAACGACATAAGATCTGTCAGATGAAAAAGTATATAATCTAAAATCTTGGGAAAAATCAGGGCTCATTAGGGAAGATGCCTCGATTATGGATTTTCTTATTGAATAGAAATATTGACTCTCTTATGGTACCCATCTATATAAAACATCATTTTTAATCAAATTTTGTAGAGGTCTAACCATTTCAGAAAAACTCGGGACAAATCGTCTGACAAAATTAATTTTACCCAAAAAGGATTGCATGGATTTTTTGGAAGGAGGAGGGGGAAGGTTGGAAATGGATTCGGTTCTTTGAGGATAAATTATCATTCCCTCTTTGGAAACTATAAACCCAATCAATTTCCCTTTTTCTACTACAAAGACTAATTTTTTAGGATTGAGGGAAATGTCGAATTTGTGACATCGTTCTAACACAGCCCTAAGGTGAGACATGTGATCTTTCTTATTTTTGGAAAAGACAGTGTCATTGTCTAGATAGACCACAACTGACTGGTTGATGAGGCCACGAAAAACAATGTCCATGGTTCTTTGAAAAGTGGCATCGACATTTATCAGTCCAGAAAGCATTTTCATGTAGGCGTAAGTGCCCCACGGGGTACGAAAGGTGGTTTTAATATGATCTGAAGGGGACATCAATACCTGGTTATATCCTAAGAAACCATCTAACAAAGATAGTCTTTCAGAACCAGACACTTGTTGCAAATTTTGTTCCATTAGAGGAACATGGTAGTTGTCTTTATTAGATGCTCAGTTCAAATTTCGAAAATCAACACAAATTTGAATTTCTCCACTCATCTTCCTTACAGGGACTAAGTTAGATACCCATTGAGTATGCCTAAATGGAAAAATTATCTTTGCAGTAAGTAATTTATTTAGTTCCTTTTTTACGGTAGGTTCCAATTTAGGATGCATTTTCCTCAATTTTTGTTGGAAAGGTTGAGTTTGGGGTTTCATAGGAATTATGTGTCGTATGATGTTTGGGTCGAAATTCTTTAAATCATCATACGTCCAAGCAAATACATCTTTAAATTCTTTGAATAATTTTATAAAAGCAGACCTTTTGTGTTCAGATTAGCCTTTTCCCAGATTGATATTTTGAGGATTATCTTGTGTTCGTAAATTCATAGTTTCATACAAAAAAAAGGAACTGTTTGTTTTGCAATTGACTACCCCTCTAAATTTGTCATGTAGGTCATAAAATTTATCTAATCTCACAATAGATTTGGGGATAGAGTTTACCAGCTCCAATGATGATTCTGGATATCGAGGATCAGATATTACCATGAAATCTTGGAGATTCTCATCATGAGTGCTTTCATCAATAACTGCATCCTAGAAGGTGTCTTCCATATGAAAAAAATTGATGATCCACTGATAATCATCAAATACTCTTTAGTTTGTGATGTTGTTCAGAATCAATGGCCTGAATAACATTTCAATCGAGAATGCATTAGGAGAAAGACCTTCAACAGGAAACAATTTAGAAGCAACATTGGCTACTAAATTAGCTTCTGAATTACTCATCCTAGGAATGGGGTTTATATTAAATGCTAGAAATTTGTGCATCAAACCCCATACCTCGGTTTGGTAATTCTTCAGATGCGGTGAAAAACAATGTATTCCATTTCTTACCTGTTTGACTACTATTTTTGAATCACCAAATACTACCAACTTTTGCACGTCTGTGTCCAGTGCCTTCCTTAGTCCCTGCAGAAGTGCTTCGTACTCTATTTTGTTGTTAGTACATTCAAACTCTAATCGAAAAGCAATAAATGTTTTATGACCTAGGGTCGATGAGCACACAACCAACACCTACCCCTTCTCGGGATTTGGATCCATCAAAATATAATGACCATATTTGTTCATCATTAGCAATGTTCAATGTACTTCGCGAAACTGCTACCTAAGTATAGGATCTTACTTCATATTTTTGTTCTGGGTTAGTGATAGAGGAAATTTCAGTCATGAAGTTACCGAAAAAATTATTCATTCCCTACATTTCAATCGAATTTGCAGCAGTAAAAAAAGGCTCATTTGGGTTATTTAGATTTGTCACAATGTACTTGAGGTAACTTTCTCTATTTATTTTGATCTTATTGGGTAGTCCATTTTCTGTCAGCGGCAGATGAGACCAGTCTGTAGAAAAATAGCCATTTAACTATTCTGACCAATCTCTACTAAACAAGAAACCATAAAATTTAGGAATGTCAACGACAATAATATCAATTACTTGATGAAATTTGGTATTGGACGATAATCTTATCAACATGTTTTTGAGTTCATCAATAACGTTGACATTAGTTCGATCTAACTAGATGATCTTTAAATCAAAAGATTTTACTTCAGCCTTAATTTTTTGACATATAGATAGAGGCATCACATTTGATGATGCGCCAGAGTCAACCATATAGTTGTGTACATTCCTATTAAAAATTTCAAAAGTTAATAAAAAAGGAGGCACATTTTTTCGTGCAGAAACAACATAATTCTGTTGATTTTTTATTGTTGTACCTGAAACAATTTTATCTAAGTTTCCTACAGTATTTTCTGATATGTCCCTTTTATCTTGGTTTTCAAGTGAATTTTTACTTGGGACATATTTAGCTTTGTTTAAGTCATTTTCGGCTGATTTCTTGTTGGTAAAATCAGTTTTTTTACTATTTTCAGCAATGCTTTGGAGCATTTTCTATAGGATAAGTTGAAATTTCAGCAATTCAAAAACTGAAATATTTTCCCTTAATTTTTTCAAATCTTCAATTAAATCGTACTCTAAAACTGGGGCAGCTAGGTTTTGTCTTGTTTCAGTTTTATTTAGTTGTTTTGAAACCACATTTTTACTTGCTTCGGGTGAGGGCTTGTTTTGTGTTTTACTTCTAGTGTTATAGGGATGGGCAGTTTCAAAGTTTGCTTGAAAGATGTTGTTCGACAAGTGCCCGAAAATGGGAGGGGAGGAATCCTCCTCATCAGGTGATTCTTCCTCAATTGAATCATCAAGATTTTTAGGAGGAACTGAAACAGAGTTGTCATGTGCTTCCAATATTGTTTGCAAAGTGTTTTGTAAACTTTCGAAATTTAGACCTTCTGTGGTCGGGTTTGGTCGGTTTCGAGGAAAAGGTTTTCTAAAAGGTGGTTTGAAACCTCCTTTACTTGTAGATGCCTCCTCACCAGATCTTTTCAATTCAACGACCTGATTAGATAATTTATGGAAATCTTTCTGAAAACTCTCCAAGTCTAATGTTTCTTGTTGGTTTTTAGCTTGAGGAGGCCTAGTGAGAATTTCTACTTTCTTTTTAGAAGATGAAGTTGTTTCAGCCTCACTACTTAGATTGTATTTTAAGCTCAAAATGTCTTTCTTAATTTGTCTTGCCTCCTCAAAGGCTTCTAATAATGTGTTATCTTTGGACCTTCTAACCCATATGGACATGTTGTTATGTAGGGCCTTAGTATAATATGCAACGATCAAGTTTTCTACAGGCATCGAATCTACAGGGATTTTTTTTTCAGTGTTAGGAATCTCTGATTAAAGTAAAGTTAAATTTTTATTTAGGGTTCATATTTAAAATAGAGATTTCCATTACCAAGACTTCTCGAGATTTATCATCTCCAAATTTTTCTATAAAACAGGTTTCAAACTTGTCCCAAGAGACGACGGTCTGAGGCTGTTGGAAAAAATATCAGGTTGAGGCATTCCCCTCAAAAGTGTAATGGAATAATCTGCATAGTACATCTTCATGTTCGACACTCCCGAGTCTAACAACTAGCATAAATTTCTTGATGTGATCCTCAACTGATTGCTTCGAATCTGGATCAAATTTGGGCAGCCATTTCTCCGGATGTTTAGGAAATGGGTGTTGGGGTCCATGAACAACCACAACATCTTGATCGAGCCAAGGTCTGGTAGGATTATTTTGGTTTTCCATGGGAGTTGGTGGATTCTAAGGTTGATATGGTTCAAATGAAGAATTACCTTCGTCCGAGGATTCACCTCCCGAAGAAGGTGGAGATGAACTAGGTGGGGATGGTGGGATACCAGATCCTCTAGCACCAAGGATAAGTGCTTCATCAAGATTGGTAATATTATAACCTAAAGTGTTTCCAGGCAAACCAGTTCCTTGAGGTTGTTCTTGAAGATTTATAAAATCAAGGGGTTGATCAAGTTGTCTATCAGGTTGTCTAATACGGATTAAAGCACTTTGAGTTCTTATGAGCGACTAGTGGAAAATTTCTTGGACATCAATCCCTTGAGGAAGTGGTGTCACTGGTTTGACGGTAATGTCAGGGGTATTGTTTAAGGTAGTAGTTGTTTCAAGTGTAAAGTTGGTGTCTAAGTGACTACGCGTTACGACACGAGAGCGATTTTTTGGGGGACTCTTGCGACCTCCACATGCCATCAATTAATTTCAGGACCTCCTTCTAGCACCATTTGTTGACAGCCGTAAGTGACACACTGTCATCTGGAAGGTTAGATCTAGACTGGGCTTGTCTAATTAACCCAAGTCATTTTGCATGATCTAACCTAAAGGGTTTAATGGCTCCGTTAGCCAACTAGGGTCCTAAAAATAGTAAAAAAAATTAAACTAATATAAATATATGATTCTAACAATTGATATACTAATGACAAATGTTTAGCTAAAAATGTGAATATACAAATGATTATAAACAATCTATATACAATTTACAAGGTTTTCTTGAAATCTTGCAAAAGTCAATGTTCGTAATAGTGTTTCTAAATAAGATAAAGTAAGAACATAACTCTTTCTAATGTTTAAAGATATTAAACTAATAAATATTTAAGCGAATACGATTGAAACAATGACACAAAAAACAGACAAAGCTAATTAATGCAATCATCGTTAATTCATATGTAAAAAACTTTGAATAAAGAAAACAATATATCTACTAACCTCTAATTGATCAGTAGTAAACTAGGTTCCTCTCTCTGTGTTGTATGTTCTCCTGCTTGTTCTGTATTTAAGGGAAACCTATGATAGGAACAAACAATAGTGCTTGCTGAAGAAATTCAAGTAAGTTTTTGGTGCTTGGAGTGAATTTATAATTGCAGAAAGATAACTAATTAAAATCTTGTGACCTCAAGATAACCAATAGCTGAATACAGAAGAAATCTCAATCCCAGGCATTGATATTATCAATCATTTAATATCAAAAGTAAACTCAAAAATAATTAAATGATTGATTGATCACAAATAGGAACTAGACCAACAGATGATAGACAACATTTAATAATCAACGATATGAAACATCATATGAGGAAAATACTAAAGCTAAATCAACATAAGTGACATTTCATAACATAGAAATAACAAGAGAAAACAATGAAATAAACATTTTACAGTTCACACAGGTCTAAAGCCAACATCGAACTTCTTTCCCATATCACTTCCAAAAGTTATATGTCCATACTATAATCTAGAGAAAATTTGTTTTTAACACTAAACGAAAACTACTATTTAAAGATGTCTTGGATCAGTAACCTCTTATCATACAAGACAGAGGATGATCCCTGAAAATAAGTTTTCTTTACAAAAATAGCATAACAAAGGAACACTCCTGTAATAGTCCTTACATCAAAAATAATTACAATAAATGACATTATTTTATCAAAAATCAGAAATTACTAATCTATGGAGCACATTAATCTATGATTTCTTCTCCTTGAAAATAGCATCATAACTATTTTTTTCCTAAAAATGATAAAACAAAATCGAATTTTAGACAACAATAAAACTAACAATTTCAAATGGATTGGCTATAGAATCTCACAATTTTGTAGCTAGTCTTAAATTACAAACAAAAATCAAAACTAAATCTATCTAATTTATTTTTTCAACATAATTAAATAAAAAAAAATCAAAACAACTTTTTACCGTTTCAGAGATTACACAAAGAAGCATCTGATAAGTCTGAATTTGTGATAGTGTTGAAATTCGTTGAGTTCTTGATAATCACATTACCAGACCGTTTAACCCTTTTGTTTACCCTGTCAGCGTTCGATCGAACACTTTCTTTTAATTCTTCATTTTCCCTCTCGAGCAAGGAGTTTTGTGCAACCAGTTGGTTTAACTGTGCTTGGAGATAGGGGATATCTCTGTAGTATCTCTCAACCCAATTAAGACAGTTTTCACAGTGAACTGGTTCTATGGTAGGTAGAGATAGAGTCTTTTTCACACAGGGCGCTTTGGTATATTTTGTAAATTTCCTTAGATCGTGTCATATACCAGAGAATCCTTCTTGATTCTTTAGAAATAGTGGGAGATTAGAAACAAAATCATACTGTATAGCATCAGTATCGGCATCATTTACTAGAAATTGGTCATCTACATATTCGCAGGAAAGAAATTCATCGATCTCATCCTCGGACAAGTGATCATCGACCTCAATCACTGGGATCAAGCTCAGATGATATCCTTGGTGATTTCTTAAACTTCAACATCTAAGCATGCCTAGTCTCTTATTTGAGAAATTTAAATACGAATTACTATGTTCCTTATGTCTGCGGTTTTTATTGATAACCGATTTGTTTGGGACAACCTGAATAGGCTCAACAGTAGGAACAGAAGAAACCCTATCCTTTAACACATCTAAAACCTCCTCTAATGATTTTTTGGGCATGAAATCACATCGTGGATTTTTTCCCAATGGGTTATGAATAACAATAGAGGTTTGATATGTGGTCGCATGGTCTTCCTGTGGATCAACACATAGGTTTTCGATAGCAGGGTTAGATATACAAGGGTTGGAGTTTTTATTGAGGTGGAGAGGCGATTCTACTGCATTCTCAGGTAGGGTGAAATTATTTCTAATAATAAATCTTCCCAAGTATCCCCAGTCTTGGATAGATACGAAAACACAAGGATTTGAATAAGACCATGGTGGAAAAGGCTTGAACGTGGGTTAAACTTCTGCCTTTGATAAATCTTAGACATTTTCTGTAGACTCATAAACAGATAGAAAGGCATATTTAACTTGAAACCCATAAAAATCATCAACAAGAAAACATGGTGCAAGCAAAACAACCCATATCTACCTTCACAAGTTATGAATTGTTTAAGTCTAAGAAATAGGTCGTGCCATGGTTTGAAGAGAGTAATCAGTGTACCTTTTGGGCAACAGCTCGATTTCTTAGATACCATGAACAAATTCCAGGGCACGTGTTCGATTTTGGAATTTTTAAGCCATCGTTCTCCCTCTTGGGATAATCCTATAGCTTGTGCTATGGAATCCTCGGTCACTTTGAGTTGCAGATCCCAAGTCTTAGCCTTGAATCCATCAAAATATTGATCGAAATCCTAGACCACAGCGAGGTTATAACCTTCAAACTGTTTGATGACAATGTCCCATCCATGTGCCACAATATCGCCTACGAAATTGTCATGAGTGAGGAGGGATTGCGAACCATTGGGTTCAATTCTTACCACAGGAGCCATTGGTACTATCACATAGACACAACAAGGGAATCGAGAGGTAGGTTATTTTCTCCAACACACAAACAAAATTAAGAGGCCTACAAAATCGAGAGATGCCCGATACCTAAGGGCTCGGGAGGCTACCTTAACTAACAATTTGATCTTTGAGTGGGTAAGAACCAGAGAACGCACAGGATAGTAAACCATTATGTGAAATGAATACTAAACTCAAACACCACTACTTAACTCCTTCAAGAGTGAATGTGAGTCTGAGTTATGTAGGACAAAAGGGTGATGTGGAATGTAAGTACATCAGTCCTATACCAGGGTGATAAGATCGTGATACAATTGGTAAGAGAAAGATTCATATTTCGAATTTAACCCAAGGTTCTGCGCAATCAAACATATATCAAATGTAAAAATCACATAATCAAAAATAAAATCGACTAAGTCATATCTCCCAAAGTGTATGAATCAAATTTTATGATAATGGATCAATGAATGAAAAAGATAGGCTTACAATCTTTTAAGTTTATAAAAAATATAGATGCCCTTTAGCTGTAATCCCTTTTGCAAAAGAAACAAAGAAATCACAAACTGTATGATGATAACTCAAGCCAAAATTTTGTTCTAATTTCATGCTTTCAGTCATGAAATAAAACAAAACAAACGATATATTAAAAACAAAGCTCTTATACTCATCTAGGCCAATGAATCTCCTCAAAGCCAAAAGACAGAAAAAATTGTGAGGAGAAGGAGGCAGCTACAGAAAAATTTATCCCTTGGCGATGACATTTTTTCATGATAACTTTTGACAAGAGTTGTTTTCTGCCAACATGATGGTAATCTTCACGTGTAGTCATGTATTTCTAAGCATAGTTTTTTATATATTTGACTGGATCAACCTAGTCACTCTATTTCGATGTGTGCCCTTTCTCTGGGGGCCCATAACCCCCTCTTGAAGGGACACCTCAATTTAGTTGTGTATAAATACACCACCCAAGTTGTCATTTGTATCATCTTGTCATATTGATCATATTCATTGATTACTTTTCCCACAAGCAACATATCGTGTGTTTCTCTTATTTGTGGTTCATCTTCTCTTATCTTATGGTTCATATAAATTTAGGTTTTGTTGGTGATTCCATTCAATCCTTCACACTCTCTTATTACTTCAACATGGTACCAAAGTGGGTATGAACTTCCTCTTATTTATTCAACCTTTTTTATGCTTGGAGTTTTTCTCCTTGTGCTTACCGTTTTATCACTTGTAACTTCCTCTTATTTATTCAACCTTTTTATGCTTGTCATTTTTGTCTTAGTGCTTAGCATTTTCTCACTTGTGCGCATTAATGGCAGGATCATTTTTTCCCTCCCACGGCGCACTCCTGTGAGGATTCATTGTGGTTCTACGCATTGATTTTTTTCACCTACAGTTTTATTTTAGCTGTTCTTTTGAAATTGAACCAAAGTTGTAGCTGGTGAAACTTGCCCAAGTGCTAGTTTTGGCTTTGAAATTGGAGTTTTCAACCTATTTTTAGAGTTGTTCCAAGTATGAAATTAGGGTTTTCAACAATTTTTAAGGGCATCACATAGTTTTCTAGGTTTCTACCCTTTATTTTGCTATCACCCTTCTTCTTTGGCACTTTTTTGGTTCTTTCTACAGATTGAAGGAAACGTTTTGCAAATTTGTGCCCTCTTTTAGGGAAGCATATTTCTTTTTTTTCTCACTTTCAACAAAAAATATGCAAGTTTTTTAGGGAAGAATTGGTTCCATTCCTCCAGAGGATTGTTTGACGGTGATATGTTATGAAACATTGATATTATATAATTTCAAACCCCTTATTGGCCCTTTTAGCTAGTTCTCTTGAGTTCCTCACCTAAATTTATGTTTTCTAGACCAAATGGACTGCTTCTTTGTTACACATATGGAAAATTATTTTGCAAATCAAGTTGTACAAAATTCAAAGGATGATACTCTTGGTATTCACTCCACCTTATTTGGATATTTATTCATATTCCATAGATTAGTACTTTTATGTTGGATATTGAAATTTGTGAACAAGGCCTATTGATTCATTGTGACTCTAAGAAACCTCTTGCCATTTTTTTGTTAAGAGATACCCCTCTCAACTCCTTTTATGCAATGTACACTCTCAGGTCCATGAGATATGCCCCACTCTACTTTACTAATGATTCCACAGAAGATTCTCAACTTATTTTAGTGGATTAGTTTGAGTATGTGGTGATATTTGTCATTATAGAACATCTTATATACAAAGAAAATCAATGGATCCTTTGAAATATCCACCAAAGATCCATTTTCCCCATTGTGGAACCATATTGGTTTTGGTAATATGGTGTTTTAGGGAGGTTCTATCTTCAAATGGCCTACATTGAACATTACAAGGGGAAATTGATATCTAATTATTTTCCTTTCTATCCCCATGTCCATATTACAGAGGATGTGCATAGGGCCAACCCTATGTTGACATGAGTATTCACTAACCTGTTGATTAAGGTTGGTTTTCATTGATGTCAACCCTTGAAGAAAGCCCTGTAGCACAAAGGTTTGGGTAATGGACCCAATATTTTTTTATGTAAATATGACTCATTATTTTTTATTCATGGTTGATAAGAAGTAAATATGGATGAACTCCAAAGTGGTCCCCTTATGGTGAAATCCCTCATGGGAAGATGCTTTGCAGAGTAACAGAACACATGCTTAATTGTGGAATAATGAGATGAAGGACAATGAATTTGTCCTATATGGATAGTGCTTGTCATGCCATTTTTGGTGGTATGTAGAATGTCACGTAACTTCTCACTGTTAGAGAGTTATGACCATGTGAAGTTGGAGAACCCAAGTTTGGGTAATGGAACCAAGTTTGTTTGATGGATAACGGTATGATTTTTGCAATATTTGAAGGTAATACTATTTTCTATGGATATTACATGCCATTCCATTTCTGTTAGTATGTGAAATGTCACATAAATCCTCACGGTTTGAGAGTTATGGCCTTATGAAGTTAGAGGACCCTCATATGTCATATAGAAGCCCTAAATGGTCAAAGTAGTCAAAGTGGTTTAAGATATTTTAAAAGGTAAATAATAAAGTAAAGTGATGAGTGTATTATAATTCAAAGTGAATACAAAATAAATTATTTCAATAATAAATTTA
>JZKD02S1699924.1:17480-27557 GCA_000966675.3 Picea glauca | reverse complement strand
AGGTTCCTCAATTTTTTCACCAAGTTCTTTCATTGCATTTACCATTTCTTCTACTCTAAGAAAGTATTTTCCAACAGTTTCATCTTCCTTCATCTTCAATTGTTCAAACTGTATTCTATAGGTTTGAAGCTTGGCGTCCCTTACCTTTTCATTACGTTCATAATTGCTAATGAGTTTGTCCCACATTTCTCTGGCAGTTCCTAGGTGCATAACTTTTACGAATTCTGCTTCTGCAAGCCCACTCAAGATAGCATTCATAGCCTTAGAATTGAAGCTAAATTCTAGCTTGTCATCCTTATTAGCTAGTACAAATGGCTTTACATAACCAATGTTTGCTACATCCCATACATCTGTACCTAAAGCCATTATTTAGGTTCTCATTCTAACTTTCCAGAAGGCAAAGTTTGTTCCATTGAACAGAGGGGCCTTATCGGTTGAATTTTCTTCATGGCTTGACATGTTTAAGTTCTAGGATCTACCCTTAGATAAAATGGGTCGGCTCTGATAGTAAGTGTTCGACAAATGAGAGGGGGGGGTGAATTAGTTGTTACCGTGCTTAAACAATTATGCTTATTTTAACACTTTACAAAGCACTTAATGATAATCACAATAATTTAGGGAAATAAGTAATAGCACATTCAACATCGGTCACACATATGAGATACAGAGAGACAGATATTTCCTAACGAAACCCATAAGGGGTAAAAACCTCTTCTTCTTTATATGATAAGTAATCTTTACATTCTTTACATTATCATACATATGAGCACCAACTCATAATGAGGCTGTAACCTCTCTTTTGCAAGCTGCTACTTGCTGAGAGCACCAACTCTCTAATTTTTCTAGCACCAACTCCCTAGTTTCTCTAGCACCAACTAGAGGGAATCACCAACTCCCCAGTGTTACAACACCAACTTCCAATCATACAGGTACCAACCTGTAAAACCGAGAACAATATTTCTCCCTTGCACCACCCTACCACACTGTTTTTTTTTCTGCAGCCAGATGGAAGCTACAACTTCCTTTGTTCAAGCACCCACTTGAACCTCTAAGGACAACACTCCTCCCTACCACAACCCTACCACCCTGAAATATAAATTTTTCTATCTATAAATTTATCACAATGATACAATATTTATCATTGGCTTACCAGAATTATCACTATTCTACTATGCTTCTCTGTTCTCCTATATTAGTGTCTTTTTGTCTGCATCTTCTTACAATTTCGGATCTTCTTTTTTTCTCTACCAAAGCACCTCAGCCTTCCTTTAGTGTCTCACTATCTTTCTGCACACATGCCTTGCACTTTCAGTGCTTATGTCTTTTATACTCTATGCGCCATGTCCATTCAATGCACCATTCCTCTTCTCTGTATTTCAGTTGTTGTACACTCCTCCTTCTACACTCCTGAATACCTCACAACAAAAGCAACCCCTCTCTTTCTTGTTCTACATAATTATAGTCCCGGTGCAACTTATGCATGCTTTCTCTCCATGTCGAGTGCTCTGCCCTATCATAATTGCCACTCTTCAACTTCTCTGGCAGTTAGATCCATGTGTCCATCATCACTAGGTGTTAAGCCGAGATTCCTTATCCTATATCCCAGTTGAGACTCTTCATCTTCTCTATCAAAGTCGAGCTAATCCTCTCTATTGTAGTTACAGGCTCCAACACTCTTCCATCTATCAACCACCTCTAAGAATAATCTTCATTCGAGTGAAAGATGACTCGAGCCTCTTCATCTTCTCTGGCGATCACACTCAAGCCTATTTGATTCCTTTGGAAAAAGCCATTAGCTGTTTCTGGCAGTCACAATTTGAAGTGCAATAGTAGCTCTCCGATCACACTTAAATTCACCTGCACTGTTGGATTGGATCCGTAGGATCTTGCATTTAATTCGCATTTCAACATTTCAGGATTTCAGAATTCCTGTGGTAGAGTTTCTTGACGCTCCATGTCGAGGTCCCCGAAACTTTGAAATTGAGCTTGGTTGCACTAGCTCCTTCCTTCATCTTTCGCCAATGTGACCAATGGATGTGACCACAGGCTGAGCCAAAACGTGTTTCACATTTTGGCATTTCGGCAATTCAACAATCCTGTTGTGAGGCATCTCGACTCTCCAAGTTGCAATCTCCGAAACTTCGAAATGGAGCTTGCCGCTTCAAGATTTTCTCTACATCTCTTCGACCATGTGACTACGAGAGGTGACCAAGCGCTTATCCATATAGTTCTTTCGTGATTTCACTTTTTATCACTTCAACATTCCTGTGGCAATGAGTTCTTGATGCTCCATGTCCCGGTATCTGAAGCTCCAAAATGGAGCTTGGTTACACTAGATCTTATCATTTTGGCATTTTGCATTTCATCCTTTCGCAATTCTTGCGATGAAGAGTCTCGTCACTTGACTCTTCCAACTCCTGGTGTTCGAACGTATGTATTTTTTGACATTTCACAACTTCGGGTTTCGGAACTTTGAGACTCCTGTAGTAAGAGTTCTTGACATACCCAACTCCCGGTATCTAAAATCGCCCTCCTTCTTCCAGGATTTTGACATTTCGCATTTTGCAGTTCCGGGACTCCTGATGATGAAGAGTGTTGACTCTTCCAACTCCCGATACTTGAAATTGTCCTCCTTCTTCTGGGATTTCATCGTTTCACATTTCACGATTCCAAGACTTTTGATGATGAATAGTCTTGACTCTTCCAACTCCCAGTATCCGAAACTCTGAAATGGAGTTATTTATCATTCTACGAAACTCTTCATTTATGTGCCTATTTCGGGATTTTGGGATTCCAGATTTCGCAACTCCAAGACTCCTGTGTTGAAGGGTCTCAACTCTTGACTTCTCAATCTCCCAGTATCCAAAACTCTGAAATGGAGTTATTTCCCAGTCTGCAAGACTCTTGTTGATGTNACATGTGTACCTAAATCCATTATTTAGGTTCTCATTCTAACTTTCCAGAAGGAAAAGTTTGTTCCATTGAATAGAGGGGCCTTATTGGTTGAATTTTCTTCATGGATTGACATGTTTAAATTCTAGGATCTTCCCTTAGATAAAAGGGGTTGGCTCTGATACCAATTGTTGGACAACTGAGAGGGGGGGTGAATCAATTGTTACCATGCTTAAACAATTATGCTTATTTTAACACTTTACAAATCACTTAATGATAATCACAATAATTTAGGGAAATAAGTAATAGCACATTCAACATCGGTCACACATATGAGATACATAGAGACAGATATTTCCTGAGGAAACCCATAAGGGGTAAAAACCTCTTCTTCTTTATATGATAAGTAATTTTTACATTCTTTACATTATCATACATATGAGCACCAACTCATAATGAGGCTGCAACCTGTCTTTTGCAAGATGCTAATTGCTGAGAGCACCGACTCTCTAATTTCTCTAGCACCAACTAGAAGGATGCACCAACTCCCTATTTTCTCTAGCACCAACTAGAGGGAATCACCAACTCCCCGGTGTTCCAGCACCAAATTCCAATCATACAGGTACCAACCTATAAAACCGAGAACAATAGTTCTCCCTTGCACCACCCTACCACCCTATTTTTTTTTGCTACAGCCAGATGGAAGCTACAACTCCCTTTGTTCAAGAACCCACTTGAACCTCTAAGGACAACAGTCCTCCCTAGCGCCACCCTACCACCCTGAAATATAAAGTTTTCTATCTATAAATTTATCACAATGATACAATATTTATCATTGGCTTACCAGGCTTATCACTATTCTACTATGTTTCTCTGTTCTCCTATATCAATGTCTCTCTGTCTGCATCTTCTTACAATTTCAGATCTTTGGTTTTTCTCTACCAAAGCACCTCAGCCTTCCTTTATTGTCTCACTGTCTTGCTGCACACATGCCTTGCACTTTTAGTGCTTCTGTCTTTTATACTCTATGCACCATGTCCATTCAATGCACAGTCCTCCTTCTACACTCCTGAATCCCTCACAACAACAACAACCCCTCTCTTTCTTGTTCTACATACTTATAGTATCGATGCAACTTGTGCATGCTTTCTCTCCATGTCGAGTGCTTTGCCCGATCATAATTGCCACTCTTCAGCTTCTCTGGCAGTTAGATCCATGTGTCCATCATCACTGGGTGTTAAGACGAGATTCTTTATCCTATCTCGCAGTTGAGACTCTTCATATTCTCTATCAAAGTCGAGCTAATCCTCTTTGTTGTAGTTATAGGCTCCAACACTCTTCTATCTGTCAACCACCTCTAAGAATAATATTCATTCGACTGGAAGATGACTCGAGCCTCTTCATCTTCTCTGGCGATCACACTGAAGCCTGTTTGATTCCTTTGGCAAAAGCCATTAGCCGTTTCTGGCAGTCACAATCTGAAGTGCAATAGTAGCTCTCTGATCACACTTAAATTCACCTGCACTATTGGATTGGATCTGTAGGATCTTGCGTTTAATTCGCATTTCGTCATTTTGATATTTCGGCATTACTGTCGTAGAGTTTCTTGACGCTCCATGTCGAGGTCCCTGAAACTCTGAAATTGAGCTTGGTTGCACAAGCTCCTTCCTTCATCTTTTGTCGATGTGACCACAGGCTGAGCCAAAACGTGTTTCACATTTCAGCATTTTGGCAATTCGACAATCCTGTTGTGAGGCATCTCGACTCTCCAAATTGTGATCTTCGAAACTCTGAAATGGAGCTTGCCGCTTCAAGCTTTTCTCTACAGCTCTTCGACAATGTGACTATGAGAGGTGACCAAGTGCTTATCCATATAGTTCTTTCATGATTTTTATTTTTAGCACTTCTACGTTCCTGTAGCAATGAGTTCTTGATGCTCCATGTCCCAGTATCTGAAGCTCTGAAATGGAGCTTGGTTACACTAGCTCCGATCATTTCAGCATTTTTCATTTCAGCCTTTCGTGATTCCTGCGATGAAGAGTCTCGTCACTTGACTCTTCCAACTCCTCATATTCGAACCTCCGGTATGAAGTTTTTGACATTTCTCAACTTCGGGTTTTGTGACTTCGAGACTCCTATAGTAAGAGTTCTTGACATCCCCAAATCCCGGTATCTGAAATCGTCCTCCTTCTTCTGGGATTTAAAAATTTCGCATTTTGCAATTTCGAGACTCATGATGATGAAGAGTGTTGACTCTTCCAACTCCCGATACCCGAAATTGTCCTCCTTCTTCCGGGATTTCAGCGTTTCTCATTTCACGATTCCAAGACTTCTGATGATGAAGAGTCTTGACTCTTCCAACTCCTAGTATCCGAAACTCCGAAATGGAGTTATTTATGAGTCTGCGAAACTCTTCATTTATGTGCCTATTTCGAGAGTTTGGGATTCCAGATTTCGCAACTCCAGGACTCATGTGTTGAAGGGTCTCAAATATTGACTTCTCATTCTCCCGGTATCCGAAACTCTGAAATGGAGTTATTTCCCGGTTTGCAAGACTCTTTTTGATGTGCCCCTTTCTAGATTTCGAATTTCTCAAGTCCGAGACTCCTCTATTGAAGATTCTCAACTCTTGACTTCTCAATTTCTCGGTATCCGAAACTCTGAAGTGGAGTTTACACTTCTGATCTTTCCTTGCCATTATCCCTGTGTTGTTGATCTTCCCTGCATGCCTATTTGCCATCACTGCATACCCTGATCTTGCAGTCAATGACAAGCACACCTGCCTGATAAACATGCCAACATATTCTATCTATTATATCCCCTCATGCAACCCGACTGCTTCTCTGCATGCCTCCAAGGTATTCTTTTGCTCTTGTTTTAGTCTCTCCACCCGAATTCCTTCTTTGATCACCTTCATTGATCTCCTTGTTGACTCTTTTGAAATGGCTCCATGTAAGTTCAATAAGTGTATGTCCGAGATAGTGGTCGAGAGAATGAAGCCTCGAATGTGGAAATGGATGGAGAAGTTCTTCTAGTCGTTCTAATAGTTATTAGGGGCATCTTCTTTCTCCTTATTTTGTCTCTAGATTTTGATGGGTGTCCCTCTTTTGACGCCCTCTATTCTGTCATCGAAATGATATTTTCACTCGTTTGTTCCTTTTTTATCTCCTCTTGCTAATTTTTGTGTACCTCCATTTCCTCTTTGTCCTGGAGATCTTAGGTTATCCTTTATATGATAAATGGTTAAGGATCAACATGGTTTTCCTCAGGTAAAGGTCTCTCAGGCTGTAGAATTTCCAATTTTTTTGTTTATATGCATGGAATGTTGCTTTCTAGCTCTGGTTCTTTAGTACTTTGGCCAACATCGACTTGATGTGTCCTAGATATGCACAAGACACCTTCCTGTTGGTCCAATGCTTCAAACAAATGAACTTCCTGCTTTTGTGTTGGGTTGGTCGGCTCACCAACTTGTAATGATTCAAATGGATGTTGTATCCACTTCGTGTCAATTTCCTCGACTGACTTCTGCTTCTCCATGTTGATATTTTCTACCTCGAAATTGTCTGTATCAACCGATTGATTTGAATCTATTGCTTCAGATGATTCATTGATTATGAGCTACCTCTTATTTTTCCTTGTTGGTAGTTATTCTATGACTGTGACCATCTCTACTGGAGGTAACTCCTTGGTGAGGTCTATTGCAACATCAAGTGTCCTTTTCTTACTTGGGGTTACACTTGGCCTTGTTTCCCACTATGTTGTTTTTACCATTATCTTTGTCGGGCTGACATAAGTGGTTTTTCTCTCTAAAGTTTTCTACCTTTTTTCAATTTTCGGAAGTGTGATTTTGATGTTTTTAACCTGCTTATTTTGTTCCTTATATTTATCGAAATCCTCCTTCATTTATGGTCCAACCAAGGAACTATATATCTTCTCCATGACATCAGTATCGTGTCATATTTTCTTTAGATTCTCAATGATATTTGTGGTAATACTTGTCATTTTTTCTTGGATAATGAGGTCGTTGATGTCGTTGCCTACCTTTGAATGAAATTTTTCTCTCCATATCTCCTCCGTTTCACTCTCGATTGCTTCTTCCTCATCAATGTTCTTCCCATTTGAATTTTAGGTCGTTTTTTTATTTTTTCTCAGGAAGTATTTGCATGTATGATTGTCAGAGATTGTAAGTATTCGACAAAAGGAACTATGTAAAGAGAGGATTTTTCTTCTTCTTCTTTCTCCTCGTTAGTTAACAAAAATATTATAGGTACCCCTGTCTGTTGTGCCTTAGGTGGAATTTATACATTCTGATTAATTTTTCTTTCTAATTCTATGAATATTTATTCCATTGTCTGTTGGTAATGTAATTCTTTTGGTTATAGCAATGACACGACTCCACACCACAACTTTATGTAGTTGAGGTTGAGTTGGATATGGAAATGTTTTGGAAGTGCTCAATGGAGTTCCTAGTCAAATAACCATCTATGTGTACTATCTTTCAAGCCTTTGACCCACAATCAAAATATCTCTTGTGATGGGAGTGGGTTTGATGTACCTGTTTGGTTAGAAGAGAATATTATGTACTTATCCATTGTCGAGGTTTTATTTATGGTGAATATTTCTTCTCCGATAGGCCCATATTGTTCCATTTCTAGCTAGATTAATAATGAAGGAAATTTGATGCACCTGCCTACATCTTGAAATTCCTTGCAATTGGTTCTGACCATGTTGGCCAAGTGTTTTTCCCAATTGAACCTTTATGCATTCTAATATACTTGAGATATAGCCTCGAAAATTGTCATGTTTACATCGAATACCCAACATGATGGTGTGGAACCCAAAGATGTTATTATGGAAATTCAGCGGGCTCGTAGGTCGATAATTTTGTTGATCAATAACCCCTTAGAGTTTTTGGCTATTGCTAACCCCGTCAAAAACTACATTTATTCGATTGTGTTGGACGACTTTGGTACCTCACACCCTGCCCTTGGGATGCCCAAGATTCGGTAGAGGATTCCACCAATTATTTCTATTGGTCTATCCAACCACAGGTATCCTTGATGATGATATTGAATAACAATGAATTTTCACCCTTATTATTTCCATAGACACATGTTAGCTACTTACAGGGCACCAAGGATTTATTGAATTCCTTATTTTTTAAGGAATTCAGTTTCTTCTTTCCAACTACCTTCTTGCATTTTCCATTCTCTGACGTTTATCCAGTGCTTTCTCCAATATTATTCCTCCATATTCGACAGTCGAATATTCTTCATCTAGATTTGTAAATCCATCGCAGTTGCTCTATCAAAAAATTCCCTCGGTCTTGAAGCTTCTGTTGAACTACCGAATTGACCTCTCATCCTCAGCATTTGTGGATCCGGGTTGCTGGTTTCGATAAAGGTTGATGAATTTGCAAGATTGATCGACTACACACTCTGTTCTATACTTAGTTATGGAGGTGAAAATAACAATGATTAAAAGTTGTATGCTTCTTCCAAATTTGTAGCCGTTGGCTAAAGCATCAAGTTCAATCCCTCAAATTGTTCTCGTATTTTGTGCTCTTCCATAAAAAATACTCATAGTACGAGTGATTCGAGCAAGTTTACTTTTAACTTATTTCTCGGTTGGAATTTGTTTATGTCTCGTTGGTCATTAATTGAAAGATCATTTTTTTGATTGTCACGCATATTGATGTAATCAATGGTTGCGTGAGAGACTATGCAACGGTCATTTCCGTCATTAATTCTCTTGTCGGACTTTACCTCTCCCGAATTAAATTCTCTTTCCCTACCGATGTCGGTATTTTCTCGGTCAATGTTTTCCTGGACCCGACCAAAGAGGTCTCCTCTGTTGATATGTGCTTGATACTAGGATAACCAACAAGTATTCTTGAGTCATGTTTTTTATTGGACTGGATTAGTCGATGTTTTGTATGGATTATTTGCTCATTCATTTTTCTAAGATTAACTGAGTCTAAATGATGTCATCTTTTGTCATGCCAATTTGATTGATCTTTAATTTGTCTATGCTCACTACGCTCATTTGATATACGCTCGCTTGAATCGCGCTCACTTGCTCCTGGACTGATCCTTTTTCTTGATTCTCTTATTATGAGTATTTGTTGCAAGTTAGTTTATGGGGTGGAATATCGAGAATATATTCTCCTACTTTGTCTCAGACTCAACCGAGGGATGATTTTTCTCTCCATTTTACTTTATTTTTTCTTTTCTTTAGTGTTATATCTATCCTTTAAATACATTACCTTTTCAATCTTTTATACCATAATTTGTCTAATTGATTTTTTGTTTATCAATTTTAAGCAAGGTTTATTTCTCATAAGTATGATTAGTCGATTTAGTTGGTTCTTGTTGGCAACTCCCTGCTATATTTTTCCATTGAAGTTATTTTCTTTTACAACTGATAATTCTTTAGATGGGAACCAATAATTAATTTCTTAAATGGTTTCCCCAATAATGTTCTAAGTTGGACTGCTCCAGTCGGTTGAATATCTTCCACCGCCTAAAGGCTCAAGCCATGTTGTTTCCAATTTTATGTGTTTTCCTTTTATGCGATTGTCATACAATAAGACTACATTTCGCTCCTTTATGCATTTTTTCTTTATTTTTCGATCATGCCACAATTTATGTTGTTTCTTTTGAACCTATTGGTGATGAATTTATATTAACCTTTCTTCTTCTAGCTTGTTTAGTTGTTATAGTCATTCGTTCATGCTTTTTCTCTCATTAAATTTGGCTACAACTGCAACCCTATTGGAATTGGTCAAAAATTGTAAAGGGATGAAAAATTATTGGCCATAGACTAGCTTGAATGGAGTCTTCCCAGTCAATCTTTTGTATGTTGATATGTAAGCCTAGAGGATTGCATGAATCTTTTTGTCCCAATCATCTTTGTTTATGTCGAAAATATTTGTGAGTCCTTTGTCTAACGTTTTTTTTAAATGACTTGACTGCCCCATTTTCTTGTGGGTGATAAGATGCTATTTTATTGTGGTCGATTAAACATTTACCCAATAGGAATTTTATTTTCTCATTTACAAAGTTGCTTCATTGGTCGCTTATAAGTTTCAACGAACAACCAAACCTTGTAATTGTATTTTCATAGATGAATTTTTATGCTACCTCTTTAGTACAAGATTCAACTAGCTTATCTTCTACCCACTTT
>JZKD02S1699913.1:102345-113124 GCA_000966675.3 Picea glauca | reverse complement strand
AATGGCCGTTAAGATCGAGGAGAGTATGAACCGTCAGATCACTCTATGTCGGGAACATATCGTGACCGTCGGATTGCCTAACTACAAATGCATACTAATGCATACTAAAGAAACAAAATTTTACCTAACGACATATTAGACCAAGTAGATCTTAACTAACTCCTAAGTGTGTAAATATCCTAACAATCATTCACATCGAACAATCTTTCTAAAGGGACTAGTCCCCTCAGAATGTGATTGCTAGGCAGTTGAATAATCTGGTGATTAGCAATTTCATTTAAAAACACCTCAGGGTAAAGGTCACCTTCCAGGTCGGGATCCTGATCAATGTGCAACGCAGAAAATTCATTAACCGATTGGAGAAATTTTTCAATTTCCAGATCATCTTCGAATACCTTCCAATGCTTGACATTGTCTGGTATAGAGGGCCTATATTTTATTTCAACATCATATTTGACCATAGGCAGCAGAGGAACTTTGAGCAAAGTAGCTGAGAAAACTAAAGAATTGGCTGAAGTGTTTCCCCCCCTCAGAATGAATGAAATGTTAAAATCCAAGAGGAAATTATCGATAAGGTCCCATACCTCATTTCTATAATTTCTGAGCCAAGGATGATTAGCACGATAAGCATTTCTGACTTGTTGGATGATCAACTCAGCATCTCCAAATATTGTTATCTCTTTAATTCCCATTTCTTTTGCAGCCCTCATACCCATAACAAGAGCTTCATATTCTGCCACATTGTTGGTAGCTTCAAATTCCAGCTTGTATGACAGGGATATGGTCTCTTGACAAGGTGACATGAAAACCACTCCAGCGTCGGTGCCTTCGCTAGAAGAACCTCTGTCGAGGAACATCTTCCAAACAGAGATGGTTGGAGGGGGAGTCTGGTAACTAAGATTGGGTTGTTTTTTGACTTGGACAGGGTCTTCAGGAGCATCAGTGAGCTGCAATAAACTAGACTCCAAATCAGTGTCAAGTGTGAAGATAGGATGATTGGTGGGGTTTGCTTCGTCACTAATGATGTAGGCCAGCTGATCTTCCCTATATAACCTCCTTTGTTCCCCTCCGAAGACTAGAATAGTGGCATACGTGAGATCCATCTGTAATGTCCCTCCAAGCTTTTTAATCCAAGATCTTGAGAACATCATGCCGAATTTGGGGGGAACATCATATACCACAATATCCATGACCACACTCTTCATTGGCAGCTGAAACAAAGAGACCACCAGGTCTTTGATGACACCCAGACACTACACCCTCCTTGAATCGAAAGAGTACAAATCATGATAAGTTTTTGTCACCTCCAGTCCCAATTCTTCCATTACTATTTTGGGCATAAGGTTATGGGAATCCCCTTAATCCATGAGGTAGTTATGTAACACTTTATCATGTATGTTCAGGGATGTGTAGAAAGGAGGGGATGAATCATCTCTATCTTCTACCATGGGCCCTAGGACAACTGTTGGCTCTTCATCTTGGAGGTTTATTGAGTCAGTGGAAGGATGGGGGGGCGCAGATTGTAGCAACTTGGAGAGGGACCTTTTGAAATCTTCATTTTTAACTAGTTTGGATAGGGGTACATGAATTCTAATCTTCTGAATCTCATGCTCAAAATTAAAGGAGGGAATAGGCTTAGGAGCTTCCCTTACCTCAGAGATAGGTTCCTTGGCTGCTGGCGAAGTATTCTGATTTTTCTTTCCTTCAATAGTGGTTGTTGCAGCTTTAGTAGGTATTTCTGCTATGAGGGGTTGTTCCCGGCTATCAAAATTCCCTTGTTTCTTTCTTGACCTGAGATTATATATGTTAGGAGTGTTTCTATATTTTTCTCCTCTACTCAAATTGTTGATTTGAGTGTTGATAAGGGATTCTTCATATGCAGATTGAGTCAAATGAGGAAACAGGGAAGTGTCCTCGTTGCAGCGGATCTCAGGGTCGAGTTCATCCACCTCCTCCCCTTCCTCATGAGAAACTAGGTTGTTCTGGAGAGGGGTTTGAATCCTTTGATCATCTCTATCTCTGCTCTTATGTTCCCTTGGGAAAGCCTATAGCACATTGTTATTAGGATTCTTGAAACCTCTGCTATCTATATTTTGGGGATTTCTGTAGATGGGCTTCCCTTCTAATTCCCACCTTTTCGTCCTGGCAGAAAGTGATTTTAGCACTCTAGTTGTCTCATCTGTCTAAAGGGGCAGGGGAGAGGAACCAGATGGGGAAGATTCAGGCCTGTGTCTGGATGTGTTTCTATCAGGAGTGTTCCTGAGTTGGTCAACAACCAATATGTTAGATTCTACCTCCACGGCTGCATCCTGCATGTGGGCCAGAGTAGTGGCTCTTCTTTCCCTCAATAGGAGGCAAAATTCAGGATCAAAAGCACTAGCATAAGTGATATTTGCAGAGGCTTCAGAGGGTTTTGTCTCAACAAGGATTTTATTGTACATTTTATTGAATCTCTTGGAGAAGTCAGAGACAGAATCTCCTTTTCTCTTTAAAGACCCAAACTCTGTCATGTAATACATGAAGTCTTTTTTATCTCCCCACTATCTCAAAAAGGCATTATTCAAAGATTTGATCCCATCAATATATCCAGTAGGCAGGGGCTTAGACCATTTTCTATCCTTGCCTTGAAGACTATGGACAAAAATCCTCATCGATACATCTGCATGCATGATAACATTATCATCTGTAAAACTGTAAAAGGCTTCTAGGTATTCTTCTGCAGTTATGTCCCCCTCGCTTGTAAACTTGGGCAGCTACTTGAGGTAACCATCTGCTGGGAGGGCATTGAGAGGCTGAGGTAACACAAGGGGAGCATACCTAGCGGCTATAATAGCCTCCATTCTAGTCATAGGGGGATTTTCTCCTGCCATAGGGATATTACGTGAAGGAGAAATCAGACGAGAAGGAGCCCGAAAAGGGGATACTGTGGATGAGCTCCTAAGTGGAATGGGGAACAATAGGGGATTTAGGGAGAAGGCTGACGGGCTTAAGTCAACAGATGCTTCTCTTTGTGCAGAAGTGACAACAGTAACAAGAGGAGGAGTATTAAAGCTAGGAGTGGAGAAATCTTCTGTGGTCCTGGGTCTACGCCAAGGTACAACTTCAGGGGAGAGGGGAGTGACAAGGGTTTCTCCCTCCAATTCTAGACAAGGGGGGGAAAACTCAACAGGAACACTCCCGATATTCAGGAAACGGGAAACTTCAAAAAAAGGTCTGCTAAAAAACTGAGGATGAGAAAATGGAGTTCCTACAGAAGGAGATGGCAGATTACCTGGTTTGATGGTGAAATCTTCTCCTTCAGAGGCCTTTCCTTTTCTGAGAACCACCTCCAGATCAGTTTTAGGTGTAGCTAGAGGCAACTGTGGATGGGACCGCGTGTGTCTGCCTCTAAAAGCCACAATTAACACGATAGGTTTGCCACAGTGGAGTTGTCACAATGGAGTCACCAGGTTCGTAGTAGAAATCTTCAAAGGTTCTGATACCTGATGCACCTTCAGAATTAGAGGCTCAATTTCATTCAATATCTAGGAAAAATTTCAACTTCGTCCCTGTAACGATGTCAGAAATGTTAGCGATGGAAGTCACCCATGGATTGTAGCAGGAGAAGAGCCCGACGCCCATTAGTTTATGTCATGATTTGTGTACAAAAGGGGTGATCAAATGGAAGTAAAATCAAAACGATATTGTTTCAACTCCGAAACTAGGCCAGGCATGCATGGGCAAGTGAGGTCTTAGATAAACTTCAGACAGTGAGTTGTAGTAAGGGTGAGTAGGGGGAAGACTTGTATTAGAGAGATGCAAAGGTCTTTCGCAAATATCAGGTTTCTAACAGACTGTAGGAGAAGGCATCTAAACACAAGATCTTCTTACATTCAAACACAGAAAACTAGAGAATACAATAATGCCACAATAAATCCTTTATCATAACATAATTTCCATAATTCATGCGAATCAGTCGATCACGAACTCTCTCAGTATGAGATGAAAACTTAGATGGAGTAAGAAAGATTGTTTGTCATAAAACAAGAAATCTCACATACAGATGCATAACCAGAGAGTTAGAATGTCCATTCAAACTTTACAGTCGGGAGCTTCGCTCTACCATCGATGCTTACAAAAATGGCCAAAACGCCTTCATATACTCAAAACAACAACAGCAAAAAAAACAAGATGTTGCATTAAAACATTGCGTCTGCATGTCTTCTGATAGTCTGCGCATGCAGACTCTAGCCGATCATGCACCTATGATAGACGCTATCAGATTTCGGACTGTCGTGCTACAGACAAATCAACTAGCTTTAGTCCTTGGCTGGACTTTCCATTCATGGTGGAGACGATGTCTAACCACCTCCAACAACTACAATAACTGCCCTCTTGGGATCAGGAACAGTTCTGGTCAACTTTGCCTTTTGGGGACGTAGAGGTCTTCTAGAGGGGCCACCTAGACCAGCCGAATAGTTCACGGGATGAGAGGTGGAAGATGTGGCATTCTAGACGAGGATGTTGTAGGTGCTAGTATGGTGAAGGTGAGGTGGCGGGGGAAAAAGGGGTGCTTTCGTGGAAGTGATATGGGGACAGGAGACAGTGAATGGAGGGAGGTGACTGGGCGAAAGGGACACATGGCAGGCGGTGACGACTTGGGACCAATATATTCGTTCCACGTATAGATAAGGGGCCCGCTAGAGTGAAATTCCATTTCGGACCCCCCCCCCCTCCATTAAAGGCAGAACCAATGGGGAGGTCCATAATTCAATATAGACCATAGATCTAAGCACCAAGACTTGGGCCGTCTAGATGCGTGCATACATTATCTCCGATTCCGGACCCCCCCCTCTCGTTAAAGCCATAATGACGAAGGGGGTGCGGAATTGGACCTCGTGTGTAAATTTGAGTGCCTAGATCACGACCGTCCAGATCTGCACCCTGTTTAAATTAAATGTGCCAAAGCCTCACTGATGGATGAACGACTGAGATGACCTTGGCGCTTTCATCATGAAAATCCTGACGGGCCCCACTCGTGGCTCAACTATTGCACCGTGTGTCCTTCAGATGGACGGTCGAGATGGTATTTGATGTTAGAAGAGGGCTGCCTGCATTACCAGGCTCGCTTGATGTGACCAGGTGCTAGGACCATAGGATTAGCTTCAAAGGTTCTTATCGGTGTTTCGGGGTTCGGGGTTTCAAGATGTAGAACAACGTGAAACCCTCACCCTTCGAACTCCCGAATGTCGAAATGTCGACGTGACTAGATCTCATGCCATGCGTCCTTTGGATGGACAACTGATATCCTTTCTTGCATGGAATATAACGCTACCCATTGCACTAATCTCGATGCAACTTCGCTAACCGCGATTTCCCGCTGACCGTCGATCTTCTCCTATGGATGAATCTGGGTTGTTGACAACATAATTTTGCCCGTTTAATTGCTTGGAAGCCTAAAACGAGATTTTTCTGTGTTGTTCTTGGGTGCTTCTTGTGAAACTTGTAGACCTAAATATTCTTGTGCCGAAGACAAGAATTGTTATTAACACAGGGAATCTCACTTCAGAAGAATTGGCGAATTGAAAAGTCAAATTACCTGAAGTCCCGAAATCTGAAATGAATAAGGACCATTGGATCTAGAGAATATATGATGATTTTTAGATCAGAGAGAACCACGTTGGCAGACCACGTCAGTAAGGACACATGGCACAATCATATAATGACAAGTGTCAAGTTGAATCAACATTTCAGGTATGTGCAAATCACGAATCTGAGTGACACGTGGAAGCTACTTGGCTCATGACACGTCATCAAGTGACGTAAGTTAGTTACATTACTCCGAGGATTTTACTTTTGGATTTTTACCACCAACACTTCCCCAAATTCCTGAAGTCTCGAATTCTGAAGTCTCGAAGTGATTTGGGGTCGTCCATCATCGAGGAGGACAGGTGGTGCGTGATCCACAACTTCGGAAATTTGTGGATGGAGAGAAGGTGAAAATCGTCAAAGACAAATCTTGACTATTGATCGTCAGGGGGAGTACATCTCAACGGATATAAGATTTCAGAGAAATCTCACTTCAATAATTTCCAGTTGAGAATTGAAATTCCTGAAGCCCGGAGAGTCGGACAGCCAAAGTGAATCTCAACCGTTCGATTCAAGGGGACACACATCGTTATATCGTGGACTCTGGGTGAAACACTCTGGGATCAAGTGAGTTTAGAGGAGTTGAATCTCCCAAAGGATGAAGTCTCAAAGTTAATGAGGACCATTGATTTGAGGAGGAAACGTGGCAGGAATCTGAGGACTCCAGGTGAAAATCTCTGGGAAAGTGGTGATAGAGATAAAATTGAGATTTGAAATCTCCAAAGTCTAGATACCCAAAGGAGACCTCCAATGTTGATCAAGAAAGGATCCGCAGAACCATTGATCTGGTTAAAAGGTCAAATTCACAAAGGAGTTGAGGACCATCGATATGTAGGAGGACACACGTCAACAGATCGTGTACTCCAGTTGGAACACTCCGGGAAAAAGAAAAGGAAGGAGGAAAGGTTAAAAAGTTGAGAATTTCAAACCCCGAATACCCAAAGGGATTGTGACCATTGATTCGCAAAGACCACGTGTCGATAGATCATCAACTTCGGAAGATTGGCGTACGGAGGAAATCATAGTTTGAGAGTTGAAACTCTTGAAGCCCGGATCATGAAATAAATCACAGTCATTGATTTAAGAAGGTTAGATTTGATCCGTCCATTCAGGAGCACTGTCAAGATCGTGAGATGGATGGTCCCGTCGCATTGTGGGGATTGAAGGTGCAAAAAATTTAAAAATTTGAAGGCGGGCCACAATCGAAACCACGTTTTTGGAGAAAAGACGCGTGGAGGCACGTAGTGAATTGTGGGGTGAATATTAGGTTTCCCTCAAACCACCTTTGGTCATGCCCGCAATCGTATGGTCACATGATAGCATCACCCATGGTCACATTAGCGGAAGATAGGGGAAGGAGCTAGCGCTTCCAGGCTCCAACTTAGAGTATAATCCAACGGCTCTGATCAAACCAAATTTGATCGAAAGGTTGTTGTTTCATCTCATGATTTCTTGATCAGGTATGATTCAATTACACTAACTGAATCATTTTTCCTAAGTGGTTGAATCATTTTCCTAGGGCATTGGAATCATGGTTCTTTATCAGTTTTGTTTCCCGACCTTTGTGTTAGAGATTCAGAGTGTAATGGATGATGAGAGAAGGAATAAAAGAAATATGTCATGACTGAGAGAGGCTGTTGTTTCTATGTAAAAAGTAGTCAAACTGTAAGCAATTAATATCACAACATGAACTAAGGGAGAAAATGCAAAGATGAAGAACATAAGATGGATAGATCATAAATGGTGAAAAACAACAGACTATACGAGAACTTAAGTGCAAGAAGATGCGAGCAGGAAGACACTGATGCAGGCAAAGCAGACCAGTGTAGTAGAACAGTGATGAGACTGGTAAGTCATTGATAAATATTGTATCACTGTAATAAATTTCAGCAAGAAAAGATTTATATCTCAGGGTGATAAGGTGGTGCTAGGGAGGATTGTTGTCCTCAGAGTCTCAAGTGGGTGTTTGAACACAGGGAGTTGTAGCTTCCATCTAGTTCCATCCAGAAAAACCAGAGTGGTAGGGTGGTGCAAGGGATAACCTTTGTTCTCTTTTATACATGTTGGTTCATGTGTGACTGGAAGTTGGTGCTTCCATCTAGTTGGTGTTGGAACACTCAGGGAGTTGGTTCTTCCTTCTAGTGGCTGCTAGAGAAACCAGAGAATTGGTGCTCTCGACAAGTTGCATCTTTCTAAAGAAGAGGTTGTAGCCTCATTTTGAGTTGGTGCTCAAAGAAAGATCATGTACAAAACTTAAAAGATTGCCTATCATTTGAAGAAGAAGAGGTTTTCTCCATTTATGGGTTTCCTCGTGAATATATGTCTTTGTTTTTATCATATCTGTGATTGATATTTTTTATTTATGTTGTTCATGTCTTGCATAATCTTGATGATCACTTGGAGAAGGTTAATAATATTTTAATAGGCATAAAAAAATTTAAGCACAGTAACAACTGATTCAGCCCCCCCCCTCTCAGTTGTCTTAGTAATTCCAACAATTAGTGTCAGAGCGGGTTCATTTTAGCTAAAGGTAGACCAGTAAGCTTAAACATGACAAATCATGAAGGAACTTGAACTAATAAGCCTCCTTTGTTCGATGGAACAATTTTTTATTTCTGGAAGATTAGAATGAGAACATACATTATAGCCTTAGGTGTTGATGTTTGGGATGTTGTAGAGACTGGATATATAAAACCTGTTGTGCTAGCTTCCAAAGATGATAAGTTAGAATTTAGCTTCAATGCAAAGGCAATGAATGTTATCTTGAGTGGGCTTGCTGAAGCTGAATTTGTAAAGGTAATGCATCTTGATTCTACCAAAGGAATGTGTGATAAACTCATTAGCATTTATGAAGGAAATGAGAAATTAAAAGATGCCAAACTTTAGACATATAGATTGAAATTTGAACAACTAAAGATGAATGAGGATGAAATCGTTAATAAATATTTCTTAAGAGTTGAGGAGCTTGTGAATGCCATGAAGGGTCTTGGTGAGAAGTTTTAAGACACATTTTTAGTTCAGAAGATTTTAATATCTCTACCTAATAGATTTAATCCAAAAGTTTATGCAATAGAAGAACTGAATGATCTTAAGATTTTGACTATTGATCAACTCCTAGGAACTCTAACTTCTTATGAAATGAGGATAGGTAAAGATAAACCCACCTCTAGAGAAGAAGCATTTAAAGCATATAAGAATGAGGAATCTGAGCCTGATGAAATTGAAGCAAAATTTGTGAGAAGACTAAAGAAATGATCAAGAAAGTATCAAGGCAAGTTTCCCTTCAAGTGTTTTAACTATGGAAAGATAGGTCACTTTTCATCTAAGTGTTCACATGAGAAGCATGATCAAAATTCTGAATGTGAAAAGAAGTACAAATCAAAGAGATTTGGTAAAAATAAAAGTTTATGTGTAAACAATCATGACTCTTCAGAAGACACAGATAGTGACTCTTCCTATGAAGATAAGGTTAATGACTTTATGCTGATGGCCAAAGAGGATTATGATAATAAAATCACAGGAAGTGATGTTAATGATGAAGAAGTTTTGGTTGATATGGAAGGTGAACCAATTAGTTCTTTAGAAGAGATTTACAGACTCAGACTTAAGAAGATAAAACAAAAACAGTTGTTGATGGAGTTTGAAAAGAATGGTAAAAAACCTGATGAAGACTTTGCCCTACTAAAAGTGGAGTTAGAAGAGGCAAAGACAACATAGGACACTCTGAAACAATAGTTATTAGAGAAGAAGGCAAGATGTGAAGCCTTGGAAGAAGAGGTAGTAAAAACTAGAAAAGAGATGGAGAAGTTTAAAGCATTGTATCTCCAAAATCTTCTAAGAATTAAAGCCTCAACAAAACTAAACGACATTCTGAGCAAACAAAGATCTCATTTGTTGAAGAATGGTTTAGGCTATGTAAGTGGTTCAAGCAACAAATAGACATAGAACAAAGAGCCAGTAAAAATGATCAAGTTCCAAGTCAGCAGACAATCAGACCATGTGAGTACTCTACCACCAAAAGATAATAAAGACAAGATGATACTTGATAAAAAACAAAGATATCAGACTATGGAGCAAAAAATGCCAAGAAGAAGGCAATCCTTCAGGTACCAAAATTTCTTCCATGGTTACTGGTTTTACTGCTCTAATTTTGGTCATAAGATTGCAAATTGTGAAATTAAGTTTAGAGACATGCAACTAAGGAGATCAAGAAATAAACAATCTTTACAACATAGAACTAAACAACCAATGAGTAGACAAAGTTGCACCAATCACTTTGACCTATTGAACAATGAGCTCGAATGCTATAATTATCATAATTTCAGCCAGAAAGCTGCAAACTGCCATCTGAAGAATTAAAAAGTAGATCCAAGGATAAAACCCTTAGCTAGAAATGCCAGCAAATGGAAAAATAAAGATAGTGAAAAGTGTGGTCTACTACTTTCAGGTCAAAAGAAAAAACACCCCTGGTATATAGACATTGGATGTTCCAAGCACATGACTCGAGATAAGGATAAGTTTCTAACTATAAGTAAACAAAAAAGAGGAAATGTAACCTATGGAAATGATGCACCAGGAAAAATCAAAGGTAAATGAATGGTAAGTCTAAGTAATGGAAAAGGGAAAGCTCAAGATGTGTTGTTTGTAGATGGTCTTAAACATAATTTGCTCAGTGTAAGTCAAATGTGTGATAGAGAATGTGAAGTGGTGTTCACTTCCAAAGATTGTAAGATAAAGTCTATAAAATCAGGACAAGTGATGGCTAAAGGCATAAGGACAGATAATAATGTATATTTGTTGAAAGAAGATAGAGAAGAGTGTCATCTAAGAAAACATGATGAAATTTGGCTATTGTTATAGGATAAATCCGTGAGTGCGGACACAAACCGATCTCCCTAGATCCACCTGGTATCTAGAACAAAACATGACAGAATAATACACTTTCCCTAGATCTAGCCTATTGAATGAACTAAAAGATAAGCGTTATGGACATACCTTATGAACACTTTCCTTAGATCTCTGTTGTTCCAAGATTCTCTCCAATGCTCTCGTCCCGTCCAGATCACAACAAAATGAACCAATCGAAGTAAAGGCAGATTAAGATATTCAATGACTAGTCTATACATATGATCAAGGAATTATGTAATAAAG
>JZKD02S1699913.1:82305-94728 GCA_000966675.3 Picea glauca | reverse complement strand
ATGTACCACTTCGCAGCAGCACCCGTAAGAGTTCGTTGAAAAAGACGCAGTCTAATGGAGTCGTCCATCAATGAGTTGGACGAACACCACAAATGGAAAGTCATGACATGATTATCTGGGTCCTCTCCCACCTTTCCATCGAATTTTGGAATGTCCGATGGAAGCTTTGCAGGAATAGCAGGCCATTGGGGAGAGTGACAAATAGGATCGTTAAGAATCCTAGACAAATCTGGCATATCCAAAGTAGCAAGAAAATGCAACTGCCGATTCACTTGTGGATACTAGTGACTTTGGGGTGGAAGACTTGTCGGTAGACCAGTGGGACCGTATGCAGTTTGCCCCCAGAGGGAAGACACTGGTTGATTCTGTGGTGGCTGAATAGGATAGTAACCCCGAGGATTTTGACCTTGAGTCCGAGTAGGGACTTGAGGTTGAGTAGTTTGACCTGAATCCCAAATAGGATGAGTCACACCTGGATATGGTTGGCCTGTAGTAGGGACAATTTGCTACCCCCCAACATTTTGAGGAAAGTTTTGCATAAGTTTAGGGTGTCCTGAGGACTCAGAGACTAACAAATCAAGAGAAAAATGCAAACAGAGAAAATGGCCACAGAAAGTTCAAAAAACCATAAAGAAAAAAGGGTTAGTCCCCAGTGGAGTCGCCAATTCTGTTATAGGATAAATCCTTGAGTGAGGACACAAACCGATCTCCCTAGATCCACCTGGTATCTAGAACAAAACAAGACAGAATAATACACTTTCCCTAGATCTAGCCTATTGAATGAACTAAAAGATAAGGGTTATGGACATACCTTATGAACGCTTTCCTTAGATCTCTGTTGTTCCAAGCTTCGCTCCAATTCTCTCGTCCCATCCATATCACAACAAAACGAACCAATCGAAGTAAAGGCAGATTAAGATATTCAATGACTAGTCTATACATATGATCAAGAAATTATGTAATAAAGTGACATCATCTTTATGGGAAAGGGACATATTGTTGTATTGAATTAATTGAAAGTGAAACTTACAACCTGAGCCTTGATGTCATAGGTCTCCTTTCAATGGCTCCTGGCTCTGACACACACACTTGCTCATGCATGAAGAAAATCAACCACTTGTGATGACCTTGCTGTTGTCTCTAGCTACTGTAGCATCAGTCCTCCATATAGTCTTGCACTAATCCTCTAATCAATCTCTTGCTAACTTGTTGCTTGCTTAACTTAACTTTTTCCATGAGCAATCTTCTCAATATATAGGAGAAGATAGATTAGTTACTTGGATAGGGAATGATCCCAAGATATCTGGAATGCCAGCACCTGAATAACCATTCGAAAGCCAACTCATCCTTCTAGAAGATTCCCTTCTAGAAGGTTTGAGATTTTTATCTTTTTCCCCTTTAAGAGCATGTTCGCACCCCAACCATGAGCACAGTGCGAGAAGTCCACACCCCAGCTTAAGGTAGCCTGTGAGAATCAGGCATTCTCACAGGAGAATATATAAGTAGCCTGCGAACATGTTTCAAAATGTGATTTGTGGAAGACGACAACTGTAAATTTTCTCAGGAAAGTATTCTTGGTAAAGAGATTGATTTTCCATCATCATGAGATCATCATGACATCATCACAATGACCAAATTTGTGGATAACAGCTATGGAATAAGAGACTTGGAAACCTAAATTTTGATCATCTAATCAAACTTAATAATAGTGGGTCGGTAAAAGATCTTCCAAATATATCGAAGCCATATGATTCTGTATGTAAACCTTGCCAAATAGGAAAGCTTACTCGGACACAATTTAAATCTAATAACTTTGCATCAACAAAGAAACCTCTTCAGCTAGTACATATAGATTTATGTGGACCGTCAACAAAGGAAGGTACAGAAAAATAAAATTATTTCATGTTGATTATTGATGATTATTCTAGACTTACATGGGTTTCCTTTCTGAAAGAAAAATCTGAAGCATTTAAAAAATTCAAAGTGTTTAAGTCTCTGACTGAGAATCAAACAGGAAAATGATTGAAGGTAGTAAGGTTGGATAGAGGAGGAAATTTTAGTTTAGGATACTTCAAAGTGTTTTGTGATAGAAATGGGATCAAAAGAGAGTATACTATTCCAAGGACTCCACAACAAAATGGAGTAGATGAGAGGTAGAATAGATTAGTTCAGAAAATGGCAAGATCAATGATGAAGGAAAAGAATATTTCTTAGACATATTGGGTAGAAGCAATTCATACAACAGTACATATTCTTAACAAAGCTCATCTCAGGCCACAAAGTGAAAAGACTCCTTATGAACTATGTCTTGGAAGACCTGCTTCAATCAAGAAGTCTTTGGGAGTAAGTGTTATATCAAGAATAATGATGAAAATCTTGGAAAATATGATGACAAGGATGATGAAGGTATATTCTTAGGATATGCTCCAAACAGTAAAGGATACATATGCTATAATAAGAGGCTACATAAATTGGTTGATTGCATTGACATAAAAGTTGATGAAGAAATCTTGGTACGATATGTAAGCAGTGTTGAATCAACAACAGAGGATATAGTTGAAGTTGAATATGAACAGGTCCAAGAATCAGAAAAAAAGACTTTGAGTCAGATGAAGATACAAACACTCAAGCAGACTCAAATCAGTAGACATCATCAAATCCTTCCTCTAGAATTACTCAAAAGAATCATCTTGCAAGTCAGATAATTGGTGAAAAATACAAAGGTGTACAAACCAGGAGAAGGATAATCAAAGACACCCAGCAATCACATATAGCCTTCATATCCATGGTGGAACCCAAGAACTTTAATGAAGCCAGTGAAGATGTAAATTGGTTAAAATCAATGAATGAGGAACTGGATCAGATTGAGAAGAACAATACTTCGGATCTTGTTCCTAGATCTACAGATAAGAATGTAACTGGCTCCAAATGGGTGTTTAAGAATAAAATGAATGAACAAGGACAAATTGTTAAGAATGAATTAATATTGGTCTGTAAGGGGTATGCACAAGTTGAAGGACAAGATTTTGACGAAACCTTTGCTCCAGTGGCAAGATTGGAAGCCATCAGAATGTTTCTTGCCTATGCATGTCATAAGAACTTTAAAGTATATCAGATGGATGTTACGTTAGCTTTTATTAATGGATACCTAGAAGAATCTGTATACATGGAGCAACTTGAAGGATTTTCACTGAAAGATAATGCTGACTATGTCTATAAGTTGAAAAAGGAATTATATGGACTAAAACAGGCACCACGAGCTTGGTATTATAGACTAGACAAATTTCTACAAGACAAAGAGTTTAAGAAAGGTTTTGTTGACAATAATCTATATATTAAGTCCGAAGGTGATGATTTATTAGTTGTTTTGGTTTATGTAGATGACATTATTTTTGGATGTACTAATGACCCTTTAGTTCAGTGGTTTTCTAATTCAATCCAAACTAAGTTTGAGATGTCCATGATAAGAGAAATGTCGTATTTTATTGGTCTACGAATCAATCAGAGTTCTATAGGGCTATTTATCTCTCAAGAAAAGTATTTGAAAGAAAAGTTGAAGAAGTTTTAGATGGAATATTCCTCTCTTATTAGTACACCTATGGTGGTCGATTGCAAGCTCAGTAAAGATGATATTTCACCTGATTTTGATCAAAGAACTTATCGATCAATGATAGATAGTCTTCCATACATCACAACATCACTTCTTGATATAATGCAAGCTGTTGGAATGGTAGGTCGTTATCAATCTACTCCTAAACAAAGTCATTTAGCAGTTGTCAAGAGGATATTCAAATATTTAAAGGGTACAATGACTTATGGTCTTTGGTATCCCAGAAATAAGAATTTTCAATTAACTTCTTATTCAGATGCTAATTGGGGAAATTGTTTTGATGAGAGAAATAAAACCAATGGAGGTGAATTATTCTTAGGTGATTCGTTAGTAGCATGGCCTAGAAACAAGTAGGGATCTATTTCATTATCAACTACAAAGGCATAGTACATTGCTGCTGCTACTTGTTGCACTCAGATTTTATGGAAGATACAAACTCTTGCAGATTTGAAGGTAACTTATACTGATCCAATTCCACTTCACTTTGATAACACTAGTGCCATCAGTGTCTCCAAGAATCTTGTTGTCCATTCAAAGATGAAGCATATACCAATAAAGTATCATTTTCTCAAAGATCAGGTTACAAACAGAGTTGTTCAGCTGAATTATATTCCTTCCACAGAACAAATTGCATACATATTTACTAAACCCCTAGCCAAGACACCATTTGAATATTTCCGTCAGAAGTTGGGTTTCATCCCTTCTCTCACCTAAGAGAATCCATCCTGTTAGGGGGAGTATGTGTTGGTCGAATATCTGATACATCCAAAAAGTATTGCAACAACTCAAGGGGAGCATGGTTTCTTTAACATTGATGTCAAAGGGGGAGAAAAGGTGTGGTCTGGATGCTATAATTGGAGGTATAAGCAGAATAGTGCAGCCTTTCAAGGTTTCCATCAATGCCAAAGGGGGGAAATGTTAGCATGTTTTACAGGAAGCTTGTGCTTTTCATTGATGGAAAGAACAACATTGAACATTATGCAGACGAGAAAGATCAGAAGAGATAGCATTTTCCAGAAGTGCAGGCTAGGTCCAAGATATGGATTCGTAGGAGGAGGAAAGGTTGAGACCCTTGAACACTTAGAAATCCTTCTAATTCGGAGAGTTTAAAATCTCAGGAGGAAGAGTGACAATAACCATAGGATCATCGATCCAGAGGATAAAAAACTGTCCATGGATGATTTTAAGGATGGAAATTTATTTTAAACTGTAGAAACCTTGGCGAATATTACTAATCCTTCATATGACAACTATAAATGTTTGGTGATATTTTTGTAAAAATATTCAAATTTCTAAGGATTTTATGTAGTTTGTATAAACTTTTGGCGAATTTTAAGGTAAAATAATTTTATCCTATAAAATTTGGGCGAATAAGTTTTAGAATAGCGAATATTGTTTTGGGAAAAACCATGGAAAATTAGCCCATGAGAAAAATTTAGCCCCTAAAATCATCCTTGCAACTGTCAGATCAAATTAAGAGAAGCACAAGATAAGCTAGAAAAGAAACATCGCAGATAGATCAAGCCATCGATCTAAGAACATGATCGATGAACACCATTTAATTCAGGCCTAAAGTTGCGAGGAGGTTACTGTTCGGGGAATATCACTTCGGAAGAATTGGTGACTTGAAAATTCGAATTACTCGAAGTCCCAAAATATGAAATGAATAAGGACCATTGGATCTGGAAATATACAATGACCGTTAGATCATAGAGAACCACGTTGGCAGACCACATTAGCAATACTACGTCAACAAGGACACATGGCGCAATCAGACAATGACAAGTGTCAAGTTGAATCAGAATTTCAGGTACATGCAAATCATGAATCTGAATGACATGTGGTAGCTACTTGGCTCATGACATGTCATCAAGTGATGTAAGTTAGTTACGTCACTCCGGGAATTTTACATCAGGATTTTTACCACTAGTACTTGCCCAAAGTCCTGAAGTGATTTGGGGTCATCCATCGTTGAGGAGGATAGGTGGTGCGTGATCCACAACTTTGGATGTTTGTGGATGGGGAGAAGGTGAAAATCGTCTAAGACAAATCCCAACCATTGATCATTAGGGAGAGTAAGTTTAAGCTGATCTGAGATTCCAGAGAAATCTTTCTTCAAGAATTTCCAGTTGAGAATTGAAATTCCCGAAGCCCGGATAGTCAAAGAGTCGAAGTGAATCTCAACCGTCTGATTCAAGGGGACACACGTCGTTAGATCATGGACTACGAGTGAAAATCTCTGGGAGAAAGTGAGTGTAGAGGAGTTGAATCTCTCGAAGGTCAAAGTCCTGAAGTGAACAGGGACTGTTGATTTGAGGAGGACACATGGCAGGAATCCGTGGACTCCGGGTGAAAATCTCTGGGAAAAAGGTGTTAGAGATAAAATTGAGATTTGAAATCTCCGAAATCTAGAGACCCGAAGGAGATCTCGACTATTGATTGAGAAAGGATCTGCAAAACCATTGATCTAGTTAAAAATTCAAATTTCGGAAGGAGCTGAGGATCGTCGATCTGTAGGAGGACACACGTCAACAAATCATGTACTCCAGTTGGAACACTCTGCAAAAAATAAAAGGAAGGACGAAAGGTTGGAAAGTTAAGACTTTTGAACCCCGAATACCCAAAGGGATTGTGACCATTGATTCGATAAGACCACGTGTCGATAGATCATCCACTCCGGAAGATTGGTGTACGAAGGAAAGCATATTTTGAGAGTTGAAACTCCCGAAGCCCGGACCATGAAATAAATCACACTCGTTGATTTAAGAAGGTTAGATATGATCTGTCCATTTAGGAGCACCGTCAAGATCATGAGATCAATGGTCTCGTCGCATTGCATGGATTGAAGGTGTGCGAACTTTAAAAAGTTGAAGTCAGACTGCAATCGAAACCACAATTTTGGAGAAAGGACGTGTGGAGGCTCATAGTGAATTGTTGGGTGAAAAGAAGATCTCCCTCAAACCACCTTTGGTCATGCCTACAATTGCATGGTCACATGATAGCATCGCCCATGTTCACATCAGTGGAAGATAGGGGAAGGAGATAGCATTTCCAGGCTACACCTCAGAGTATAATCCAATGACGTTGATCAAATCAAATCTGATCGAAGGGTTGTTGTTTCATCTCGTGATTTATTGATCAGTTATGATTTAGTTACACTAACTGAATCATTGTTCCTGAGTGGTTGAATCATTGTTCTGGGGCATTGGAATCATGGTTCTTGAGAATTTTTTATTTTTGACCTGGGTGTTAGAGATTCAGAGAGTAATGGATGATGAGAGAAGGAATAAAATATATATGTCGTGATTGAGAGAGGTTGTTGTTTCTCTGTAAAAATATTCGAACTGTAAGAAATGAAGATCACAGCATGAATTGGGGGATAAAATGTAGAGATGAAGAACATAAGCTGGACATAACAGAAATGGTGAAAAACAATAGACTCTACGAGAACTTAAGCGCAAGAATATGTGAGCAGGAAGACATTGATCCAGGTAGATCAGACCAGTGTAGTAGAACAATGATGAGACTGGTAAGCCATTGATAAATACTGTATCACTGTAATAAATTTTAGCAAACAAAGATTTATATCTCAGGGTGGTAGGGTGGTGCTAGGGAGGACTATTGTCCTCAGAGTTTCAAGTGGGTGCTTGAACATAGGGAGTTGTACCTTCCATCTGGTTGCAGCTAGAAAAACCAGGGTGGTAGGGTGGTGCAAGGGATAACCTTTGTTCTCTGTTATACAGGTTGCTACCTGTGTGACTGGAAGTTGGTGCTTCCATCTAGTTGGTGTTGGAACACTCAGCGAGTTGGTGCTTCCTTCTAGTGGGTGCTAGAGAAACCCGAGATTTGGTGCTCTCAGCAAGTTGCAGCTTGCTAAAGAAGAGGTTGTAGCCTCATTTTGAGTTGGTGCTCAAAGAAAGATGATGTACAGAACTTAAAAGACTGCCTATCATTCGAAGAAGAAGAGGTTTTATCCCTTTATGGGTTTCCTCATGAATATCTATCTCTGTGTATGTCATATGTGTGATTGATGTCTGTTATTTATGTTTTTCATGTCTTGCATAATCTTGATGATCACTTGGAGAAGGTTAATAATATTTTAATAGGCGTAAAATTGTATAAGCACAGTAACAACTGATTCACCCCCCCTCTAAGTTGTCTTAGTAATTCCAACATATATACCTCTTTGATTCTCATAAGAAATCCATTAGAAGTATATATGAAAAAACCCTAGCTATCTTGTTGAGGTTGGTTCTTGAGTGAGGTATTTCACATATTCAAATTATGGGAGTTTTAAAACTTGTTATTGAATGAGTGTTTGAAAATATTAATATGGATTATGAGACCCTTATATGTCTAAAGGAGAATGAAGCTCTTAGAAGGTATTTGGGGTTCAAGAACTTGTTGCACTCTTTGTTCCAATAACATTTAGATCCCTTAATTTTGTTTATAGTTTATATATATGATTCACACTCCTCATTTCCATAACATTTTGATCCCTTCATGTTTTTTATTGCTCATATATTATGTTTTGTAGTCCGTGTTCCATTAACATTTAATTCCCTTCATGTTTTTCTATAGTTTATATATTATGTTTCAAAGAAAAATAAATTAGTTAAAATTAGTTAATATTTTTTATTGTTTATATATTATGTTTTAAAGAAAAATAAATTAGTTAAAATCAGTTAATAAATTAATATAAAAGTAAAAATAAATTAGTTAATTAATTATTGTTTATATATATTATGTTTTAAATAAAAATAAATTAGTTAAAATTAATAAATTAATATAAAAGTAAAAATAAATTAGTCAAAATTGATTAATAAATTAATGTAAATAATAAAAATAAATTAGAAAAAGCTTAGATATAAAAATAAAACAATAAAATTAATGCAAATAAAAAATATTGAGAATATAATAAGTTGAATAAGAAACAAAGGAAATAAAATAAAAATACATGAGATGTATGAAAGAAGAAGATTGATGATTGATGAAACATAAAAAGATTGATGATTGATAAAAGAAAAAAAATATTTCAAAGTTATTTGGTTGAATTTGTATGGATTCTTTTAAGACGTAAGTTACGAAAGAAGAAGATTTGAATTTGTATGAATGTTTTTAAGATGTAAGAAAGAAGAAGATTGATGAAACATAAAAAGAGAAAAATAATTCAAAGTTATTTCGTTGAATTTGTATGGATTCTTTTAAAATGAGGTAATGTTTTTTTAAATGTAAAGTACATCTCAATCATTTTTATCTAGAAATTATTCAATATAATTTTTAAGTTCATTTTATTTACTTCAAATGGAAGATTCAATTTTTTCCAAAATAAACATGTACTTTTCTGGTTTATGGTGTGGTTTTTTCTATTTTTAAACGTATTTAAATATTTGTTTTCATTATTAAGAATTTACTCATGTTAAATGAATTCATAAAAGAGGCAAACTTAAACTTAAATAATGAGAGAGTATTTTTATATATTTTTAAATAATTAAGTAAACTATTTAATTATTATGTTTTAATCCATCATAACTATGTTTTAAATAATATTTCTGCCATTATAATTCAAACATTACTCAATAATAATATCTTTGTGTTTTATTCTCGGATGGGGTGTTAAAAGTCGAGAACAAGCCCTTCACTTGGATGCTCGACAAGACGACAGAGACACATGGAGCATTAGAAGAGTGGGTGAGTGGCCCGAAATGACGTGGGTCTAATTTTCCGACCAATAAGAGTAATTATGGGGGCATTGTGGAAAGTTGTGTCGACGACGCCAACCTCGAAAATTGATTGCATGGCCAGACTGCCAGCAATCGGGACAGGTGGTATCAAAAGAGTTCATGGTGAAGTCTCGACGTCAAATGAATGAGAATGGTAATCAATGGAGCGTTCGGTGAGTATGGAACGATTGTGGGAACAAGGTATACACAATGAAGTTTAGTTATGAGAAGCAACGTGGAAGTACTGCGAGTGAAACAAACAAAAATGTGATTCCTCTCGAAGAGACTACGGAAAGACCCCATTCCGTTGGAGGTGCTGTGCATGGTTATTTCAAGAGGGACGACCATTGTAATGGTTCAACCTTCGAAAAATTGAGTGTGGTGGATCGTCTTCGTTGTAAGAGTGAGACGAAAATTCAGGAAATTTGGGACTAGGTGTGGAATTGGAAGGATGATAAGGTTCTCTTGTGGCTTTCTCCCCCAACAAGGTTAAACAGGGATACCTTCGTGGTCACGGTCACATTTAGGCTCATTGGTACATCTCGTTTCTCTCTCAGAGACGAGCAAGGAAGGGCATAAGGTCATGTCTCCATTAGAAGTTTCAGACTAAGGAAAACCACACAAAAGGGGTTCTTGGGTTTGGTTCATTTAAATTGGGAAAGAGATGCAGAATGGACAGGAAAGGAACGTAGGGGAATAGATAGAAGAGTAAACAGAAGGAGGCTTCCTCTTCCCAAGGCTCGGTCAATCACACTAGGGCTGCAAGGGCGAATTGGATGGTTGGATCGAGATTCAAGTACCTCTGCTTGGATGGTTGGGTTGGCATTAAAGTACCTTTGTTCTGAGGAGGAGAAACAAATTGCAGTAGAGATCGAGGAAGCGGTTCACTGTCAATGATGCAATACCTCTGAAGCGGAAATTGTTCAAGAAGTTAAGGCCTGGGTTGAGGACCCACAATACTCTAGGACCAAGGAAACAAAGTAATTCAAGTTAGCAGAGACCTACTAGATTGTGAAGGCTTTTCAAGCTACCACCCTCCAGGAAGTTAAGATGTTGAAAGGGAAATTCTAACTCTTCTGTCACTCTCAATTTGGAATCAAATTCCAGGTCAATAAGAAGGATAAGAACCGTGACAAATATTTATGCATATCCAAGGACCCAAGTTTGTCTCGTTTGTATGAGTGCCCCATCCCGATCGAGGATGAGGAGAATCCAAGCGATGTTGTTGGTGAAGTCAAAAACTTGGAAGGTCATCTCGAGACTACAGAAAAATCCAAGGCTTGATTCTCCGGGTTCTCTGTTATCTTTTTGTTCAACATGTTAGTAATAGGTTGGGTTTATCTTGAATTAGCCTCATCTTTAGATGGTTAAGAACTAGATAGGATTCTTTTTGAGCTAGACTTGACTCTGGTTAATCTTTTAATCTTTAGGGATTGTACACTTTTTTTATCTCTGAACATCTAGCTTTGATTGGTGAGGGTTCTAATTTCCTTTTTGGCGAACCCTCGTTGAATTGTTTTTACTTCTACACTCTCTGTCTATATATATATATGATTATGGAAACATTTTTTTATCATGTTTTAACCAATCATATTAATACAAAAATATTTTTATTTATTTTAATTAATAATTTTATTTTTATAATATTAACACTAAGATATTATATTTTTAGAATTGTATTCTTATAATTCAAATGTCCATCGAAAATATATAAATTCAAAATATGAACTCAAGGAAAGTCCTAACCTATCAATATAACACATATAAACATTAAAACATATTTATTTGTTTTCAATAGTAATTTTGCCATTATAATTCAAACATTACCCAATAACAATATTTTTATGTTCGGAGTAATTTTACCATTATAATTTAACCATTACCCAATTTAATAATATTTTTATGTTTGGTAAATGATTATGTAAAATGGTTTTGTTGTCATATTTTAATTAATCGTGCCACAATCTCAATTGAAATTATAGCATTGAGAAAAATATTATTGGGGTATGGAAAGCTTATTATGGGCTTGGAAATAATTGTAAATCAATAGATCTTTGGATTTGGGGTAAGAAGAAACTCCTCTTTGAGACTCCTGTTACGCATGTCATTCTTTATGGATCTGAAGTCTGGGGACGTATTATCTCTCATGAATCTTGGAGAAAGATAGAGCAAATACAAAATAATTTTATAACCTATAATCTCAAAATTAAAGGAAATATGTGCTATCCCATCCTCCTCTTAGAGGAAAGCCTCTCCCCCATTGAGAGCTCAGATATGACTAGATACCTAATGTATAAGAACAAGTTAACCAACATGGAAGACAAGAGGCTTCCTAAAATTTCTTCAAAATCCAGTCGTAACCACCATCAAATCAAGCAAGGATGACATAAATATGCCCAGTCTTCGCTAAACTATTGGGGAATCATGGAAGAAACTATTTTGAAAAATAAGGATACTGTTGAAAATATCATCAAACCAAAATTTAATGAGAAAATGTGGTGTGATAAAGAGTTAGAGGAAAAAATAAAATTAAGGTATTATAAGGATGTAATCAACCCTAATCTAGAAGATCAAAATTATCTCTCTGTTTTGACAAGTGTAAAGAAACAAATAAGAATTTCTAAGATAAGAAAAAATTATCACGAGCTCCATAGTGAAACTAGGCATTGGTCAATTCCTAAAATTCCCTAGGATGAAAGATTGTGCCACCTTTTTTACATTATGAAGGTTGAAGATGAAAATCACTTTCTTTTAGACCCAGATTAGATTTCAATTTAAAAATATTTGCCACACTACCAACCTTCCTAACCTTTTAACTCAAAAAAACTATGGTGATCTTGGAAAGCTTCTCTTAATGTTTTTCGAGCACAGAAACAAAATTCTAAATAATTGCAAGTAATCCCTTACCCTCTTAAGGTCTAATAGATCGATTCGGTCTTACTAGGTGATCATCATCATTGCCATCATATTCAATATGATTTTATTTACTTAAAAATGGAAGATACAATTTATTCCAAAATAAACATGTACTTTTCTGGTTAATATGGTGTGGTTTTTTCTATTTTTAAACGTATTTAAATATATGTTTTC
>JZKD02S1699913.1:35381-51919 GCA_000966675.3 Picea glauca | reverse complement strand
ATAGAAAACCATCGGCAAAAACCATGTGCCGAAAACCACCTAATATCATGTGGTCCCGGAAATATGTCGTCCCGGAAATATGTCGGCCCGACGATAATATGTCGGCAATATGTCGACCCGAAACCGGCGAAAATATGTCGGCCCAAAAAATATAACACATACCCAACAAGAGGGAGTTTGGTTGCACAATCATAGATCCAGGTATTCAGAAAACCATTCTTACAAATTAAATTTCCAATGCACTAACAATATCGTCGAGTATGAAGTGTTGATGCTCAGTTTGAAACTTTTGAAAAGAGTCGGTGCCAAACAGATTATGGTAAGAGGTGATTCTAAGTTAATAATCAAGCAAATTAAAGGTGAGTATGCTGTGAAACATCTGCGTCTTACAGCTTATAGGAATTTTGTTCTCGATGCCCTTAGATGTTTCACTGAATTTGATTTGCAGGTAATGCCTAGGGGACAGAACATTTTGGCAGACAGATTGGCTATGTCAGCAGCCACATGTAAGATTCCTTTTCATTTGACTCGCCCATACACAGTAGAGGTGAAGTGTAGATGAAATATTCCCAACCACATTAGGTACTGGAAGGTATTTGGTAATGATGATCAAATTGAAGACTTTCTGCAGTGTAAAAATGATTTTGAATGTACAAATATAGATTTGGAGAACAAAGATGAAAATGTAAAAAGATCTGATTTTCAAAATGATAGTGTAAATAACGTAGATTCAGGAGAGTTAGGTGATGATGAGATGGAGACCGATATTTTTCATTTGAAAAGTAATGTTTTGCCTAGGGGTTTAGTTCCTTTAGAGGACTTGTTTGATTTTAATGATGTAGCCAGAAAACCAAAAATTGAAGCCAATGGACAAGAAGTAGAATATTGTAATAGAGGGACAGAAGAGAAACCCAGGATGGTCCAATTGTCCAAATCATTACCCCCTAAGAAAAAACTCAAAACATTGAGCTATTCAAGGAATATTCAGATGTGTTTGCCTGGGGTTATGAGGACTTGAAAGCTTATGATACCAGCATCATACAACATAGCATTCCAATAAAAGAAGATCAAAAACCATTCAGACAAAAACTTAGGGGAATCAATCCCAAGTTACTCCCCTTGATAGAAAAGGAAATAAAAAAAAATTACGATGCAAAATCATAGTCCCATTACGGTCGTCCAAATGGGTCTCAAATTTGGTCCCGACACGTAAGAAATCTCGAGAAATCAAGCTTTGCATTGATTTTCGAAATCTGAATAAGGTCTCCCTGAAAGATAATTACCCCTTGCCAAAAATGGACCACATACTACAAAGGGTAGTTGAATCCAGTCAAATCTCTTTGCTGGATGGGTTCTCGGGTTATAATTAGGTCCTCATTCACCCAGATGACCAAGACAAAACTGCTTTCACTACACCATGGGGTACTTTCATGTATGTGAAAATGCCCTTCGGTTTGATGAACGTTGGAGCCACTTTCCAGAGAGTGATGGACATTGCCTTTGTGGAAGAATTAGGTAAATTTATTGTCATCTATCTGGACGATGTAACCGTGTTTTCCCAATCTGATGATGAGCACCTGCAACATCTCAGACGAGTCTTTGAGAAATGCAGGAGATTTGGGATTCCTTTAAATCCTAAGAAGAGCCTTTTCGGACTAGAGGAAGGCAAACTGCTAGGGCATAGAATCTCTAAAGACGGAATTAAAATAGACCCCGACAGAATCAAAGCCATACAGAAATTAGAACACCCAAGAAACATCAAAGAATTATAGTCTTTTATCGGAAAAATAAACTTTCTACGAAGATTCATACCCAATCTGGATAAGCTTCTCATAAACATTACAAATATGTTAAAAAACGATGTAAAAATTAAATGGGACACCTAATCCAGGCAGTCTTTCGAACAAGTCAAACGAGCACTCACACAGGCCCTCGTCTTGATCAGTCCTGATTTTACCAAAGATTTCTATCTTTTTTCTTTTGCCTCTGAACATACCATTGCAGCAGTACTACTACAACAAAACAACGAAGGGTATGAACAACCCATAGCCTTTTTTAGTAAATCTTTAAGATATGTTGCTTTGAATTATAAAATAATGGAGAAACAAGCTTTTTCCTTGGTAAAAGCCATAAAATATTTTAGAGTATACATTCTCCATTCCCACACCATTGCATATGTTCCGATTGCAGTAGTAAAAGACATTTTGACCCAAGATAATCTGGATGGAAGAAGAGGAAAATGGATTGCTGTCATTTTAGAATATGACATAGAGATTAAGCCTATGAAACTAATTAAAGGTCAAGGTCTAGCAAAATTAATGGATGAATCAAATTTTCATTCTCTTGACATTAATTTCTTAGTTGCAGCAGATGAATAGGGCAAGCCAACGACGCCAAGCATGAGAGAGGTATTTCTCAACTCTCCATGGTATGCAGACCTAATATTTGTTTTGCATAATTTACAAGCTCTCCCTGGTCTGACTAAGACTAAAGCTAGGTTTTTGAATTTGAAAGCATTAAAATTTTGCATTCTAGAAGGCAATCTGTATTGGAAATATCCTGGAGGTATTATGTTAAATTGTCTATTGAAAGATGAAGCTGACAAAGTATTACAAGAGTTTCATGCAGGATATTGTGGTGGTCATCTGAGCTGGAAGGCTATAGCCAACAAAATCCTCAGAGATGGATCTTATTGGCCCACCTTATTTGATGATGTACATCATAAAGTGACTTCATGTCATCAATGTCAGTTGTTTGAAGGAAAAAGGAAACTCCTTCCTCTACCCTTGAAACCGATCTCAGTTGAAGCCCCTTTCCAACCATGGGGATTGGATTTCATTGGAGAAATACATCCCCCTTCTTCAGGCCAGCACAGGTGGATTCTTAATACCACAGATTATTTTACAAAATGGATCGAAGCAGTACCAAGCAAGCAAGCCACTGATTCTATCATTATTAAATTTCTTGAAAATAATATCTTGTCTCGCTTTGGATGTCCTAGAAAGATTATAAATGATACTGCAACTGCTTTTCGATTGAAGAAACTCATAGATTTCTGCAACCAGTATCATATTGGTTTGGGACATTCCATAGATTACTACCCTCAGGGGATGGGCTGGTGGAATCCTCAAACAAAACCCTGGTAAACATCATCAAGAAGACTTGCAGGAAAACAAGAATTCGTGGCATAAAAAGTTGGTTTTCGCATTATGGGCTGACAGACTGACCACCAAAAGGTCAATCGGTATGTCACCATATCAGCTGGTCTATGGCATAGAAGCAGTTTTTCCCACTTCCTTAGGAGTCCCTATCATGAAATTTCTTCAAGACATACAAGCTGAGCCAAACGAATCACAAAGAAGGATCAATCAGATGATCCATTTGCAGCAGTCTAGGGAAGAGGTATTCAACAAGACCCAGGTAGTCCAAGAAAGCATCAAGAAGATTTTTGACAAAAGAACCAAGGAAGATGATTTTGAGCTAGGAGATTTGGTGATGAGATGGGAGACCCGAAATGAAGACAAGGGAAAGAATGGAAAATTCGATAGTCTGTGGAAGGGACCATACACGATTCAAGCATTCAGAGGAAATAACACTTTCTTGCTAAACAACGTTGATGGGATAGATCTGCCAGGAGGACCTGTAAATCGCAGAATGTTGAAGCATTATTTACTGCCTCAGTAGAGACTCGAGGTTACACTCTCCATTGTACTTACCATATTTATTTTTCACCTGCATTTTTTGAGTGAATAAATTTAGTCAGTTGGTTGAAGCTTTTAGAGAAGGCCCTAGGCCGTTGACCACTATTTTTCCATTTTTCAAGAATAAAACCAATCAATCAACGAAGGCGACTAGGTAGAAATTTTCAGAACACCAAGAACCAGGATTCTTGGCACTTCAAAAGGAAAGTACCATCCCCAGGTGGAGCCGTTGTTGTCACGCTATAAGTTATAGGATCAACTGGTGACTGGAATATTGTCTCTCTCTAGTGTTTTTGTTGACAAATGATTTTTCATTCTGCAAATAATTTGAAAAGAAAATAAAAAGAAAAGAAAGAAAATAAAAAAGAAAAGAAAGAAAAGAAAAAGAAAAGAAAGAAAAGAAAAAGAAAAAGAAAGAAAAGAAAAAAGAAAAAAAAGGAAAGAGGGCATAAAATAATTTCAATAAAGCCCCATGCAATAATATTAACTTGGTCCATACCTTTCAAGCATGGCCAAGTTCTTTTTTAAATTGATGTTGATAGGGTTAGTGAATAAGTTTGGCTAAACCGTTCAATATGAGCCAAAGTATCTAGGTTAGATTAGTGAATAAATCTGGCCAGACTGTCTAATCTTGGTTAGATAGCCCTAGGGTAGAGTAAGTTCTTAGCCCAGCAGTCTAATCTGGGTTAATTGTCATAGGAAGCTAGGTTAGAATATAGGCTAGTTGATCTACTTCAATAAAACCAGCTGGATGATCAATGTTGCACCATGTCTCTGATGCTTAAAATGGTGTTTGTCTAGCCCCGTTGTGATGTATACATGAAAAGCCTTGGGAAAAAACCCGTGAAATGCACTTATCCTAAGTTCTCCAGTGCATGTATTCTCTGCGCCCTCACTTATTCTCCACTCATATATCAATGGTTCAGATAATTACACCCTGATCTACGGTGGTGAGATTTTTCCGGACAACCACGACCGTTCTATCTTTAATGGAGGGGGGTGGGTCCGGAATCGCTGATAATACACATGCACATCTGGAATGTGTGATAAAGGATGTGCATAGATTTGCGGTCAAAAGGCCAGCGCACAGATCAACAACTCAAGGGGTTTTTCAGACCTCCCCGACTGATTTGCCTTTAACTGAGGGGGGGAGGTCCGGAATGGAATCTTTCCTCTGGCCTGCCCCTATCTATACGTGGCATGCATCTACCGGTCTCGAGTCCCACTGCCTCCTACTGTCTGACTTACCTTCTTCCCCTCTTGACGTCATCATCCACCTTTCCAAAAGAGTCCCATCCCAGAATTTAAGTCAGTACTTCCACCCATTCACTTGTAGCAAGCCCCCTCACCACAATTTTTACCCCAATCGGTAGCCGCCACTTCACCCATCCGTATTCCTCAATCACTGCCACCTTCCATATCACTCTCTAAGTGATTCGTTGGCCATTTATTACTGGATAACCTATCCGTTAACCAGTTGACCTGTCGCCTGCACCCAACGGACACCCGTTTACTCAAAACTACCCTCACTCCTCTTTATTTCACCATTTACCCACTCATCGTGCCACAGAATTTTACACCGTTTTTTTTCATTTCAGTCAGTCGACCCCATCTACAGTCGTCCCCGCTAACGTGTTTTTTTTGCGGGTACTGTTACAGTAATGGTGCCAAAGTCAAAACAAGCAGAAGGAGAGGAGAATATGTTCCTCCCGCCTCCTGTCGATCTCGATAGGATTCCCCTGGCCGATAAAGATCACTTAATCACAGATACAAAGTGCGATTTCGATTTCGTGGACCTTCAATGATGGCTCAAAGAATTTTTCCTGTACCAGAGTGATGAAATTGGACTCTGGGATTCCAACCTACCCCTATATCTCTTTCCTCAGATTCACTCTTTTCCAAAGTTTTCCCTCAAGTGCCAAGCCCACTACATTCCCGAGCAAAGAGCCATCGTTTCCTCATCTGGAGAAGTTCTTTTCCTCATCATGCCTGAAACCATCGACCAAATGATGCAAATATCCCGAGCTGACTCCGCATCACCTTTTAACCTTGAAATTCTCATAGAATTATACCAGAAGATGGATTTCCCTCAAAGAGCTCAAATATTTGAGCTTTTCCTCCCACCATCCACTCAATTCTTTGCTACAAATCCCCCTTATCCTTCTTCCATGTTTTCGACCAAAGGAAACCATATTATCTCATCCCTATGTGCCTTGTTGGGTTATTATTTGGATCAGTGGGTAGATGAACCCATTCTAGGATTTTTGTCCATTTTCTCCACCGATGAGAAGCCCACTACCTAGTTCGACTTCAGCACGTTCCTGGGGAACAATATTCACGAACAGTTTGTCAATTTCATCATGGAAGGCATGTTCCGGTATTGTTTAATACTGGCGTACTTGTTCATTTTCTTCCAAGCGGACAAAGTTTATTTTTCCATGCAGAAGATGGACGGAGATGGCAGACCCCAGGAAGTAACCGCATGGACCCCATTGCTCAATCATAATTCCATAGAATTCAGTTTCAAGCAGTTCATCGAGCAATTCTATCACCCAGTGGTAAGTATGCTTAGCGGCAAGCCCGAACCTAGGATTAATGATGAAGTTCAGAGGATCCTGCATCTCTCAGATCACACCAAGACTGGTGATTGGTATTTATACCAAAATCACACTGAGATCATAGTATATGGGTGCAAGTTGGCTCTGTATAAGCTGCCTAAATACCTGTCTGTCAGAATTTTTTCTTTGGAGTACATAAGGCAGATGATAAACTCTGATGATATTCACTTTGTGTCTCTAAAGAAAAAGCAACAACTCAGAATCAAAGGGCAGATTGGCTCTTTCATCTACAACAATCGAGGCACTGGAGAGGAAGCAAACAAGCTACTGAAGGAAATGAAGTTCGTCATGAGTTTCACATGGCACTACGATTCGTGCGGGATTATCTCCGAGATGAGGGTGAAAAATAAGAATATCCCATATGTCCACGAATCTAGGCCCAAAGTCGAGAAATTCGCAAACCAGACAGAATGGGAACCAAACACTTTGGTCGAAGCAGAACAACAGGATCCCCCGAATACTGTATCACAAACAACCACACCAGAGGTTCCGAAAGAGAAAAGGCCTAGGAAATATTTTTCACCGTCTGTCGCTGAAGTATCGTCAGAAGAATTCCAACTGCATACCAAGAGGCCTAAAACTAGTTCAGCTCCCAACCCGACTGGGGAAAAGGAGGTTCCATCTACTACAGTGTCCAAGCTTGATAGGCCGCCCCTCAGGGCAAGCCTCCATCATATCATAAGCTCAGTGTTGCCGAATAAATCTACAGATACTCCATCAACGACCCAGCCAGGCAATATAGGATCGAAGCTGAGCATCTTTGAGAAATACGATTTGATCAAGAAAAAGAATCAAAATCTGACCAACAACACTTGCGCGTAGTTCTCGAAGCAGACGTCAACTGCACAACATAGGCTGATATCGACATTTGACACTGAGAAGGGCAGAATGCATATGGAATTCCTCCAACCACAGGTTCTAGATCCAAAGGTAATCACTGATTACAAAAGGGCCAGTTTTGAATTCCAGACTAAGGATGTGCATCCAGCCAATCAAATGGATCTGCACAAGCAAACAACAGAAATGGTTTTCTATATGATGTCACATGCTTCCACTACTGCATCCAAATTGCAAGTGTCCCTAAACAATGTCCAAACACAGTTGAAGTTGGAGAAGATATCGTCCTTTTCCAAGGAAAACAGGATCAAGACTTTGGAGGAATTGGTCCTTAAGATCGGGTACGATTCCTCGAACGTGAAAGCAGTCGAGGAGATGATTAAAAAAAAAATGATGACATAGCATCCTTAAGGAAACAATTGAAACTCCCACCAACAAAGGATTCGTAGGCGAAGGAAATAGCAAAGCCAGAAGGAGAAAAAGATGAAATGCTCAAACTAATCATGGAGAAAAATGCACAACTAAAGGAAATGGAAATTGAGATGGAGAAGATAGTAAAAGAGAAAGAACATTTCAAGCCAATGGAAGTCATTCCATTGAGTGCAGTTCCACTTTTAGGAGTAAGCATAGCATCAGTAACAGAAGTCCCATCAACGAATCCACTGACATCTCTGGAAAAGACATCCAAATTGGCCAAATCTATGGAAAAGATGAACCTGCAGGAGACAGAGATTAGCAGGCTCAAAAAGGAGATTGAGAACCTTCAGGAACTCAAATATTCCTATCATATCAGCCTCTCCAAGGAAAATAAGGTGTTAGACTAGCTCAAACAAGAGTTACAACAGCTCCGGAAGCAAACAGTGGCAGGTAAAACTCTGGCCAAAGTTAAAGAAAGTGTCTAGACAAACATCACCAAGTCTATGAACGAGATATGGCCAAAGATACTAATCATGTTTAAGGAAAATGAATTGGTGCAGAGAAGCAAACAAGCCATTGAAAAGATCAGATCGGAATTGGGAGAGATGCCCACACAGGCTAATCAAATCATCAAGTTCCTAAATTCTAAGTCTAGGGAGGAGCTAGAAGAGCTGAAAATTGAAGATAGAATAGAGACCATCCTTGAGGTCAAGAGATTTTTGACCAAGAGAGGATTGATGCTTCAGCTGGAAGAAAAGGTTCAGGTCATGGACCTAGGGGTACAAAGGTTTTTTAGTAATATTGAGGCTCTACAGAAGAAAGGTCTTCCTGGTCTGAAGGTAATTAATGACAAATTGATGACACTCCCAGACTACAAAAAGAGACTGGCCGATGTGGATAAGGACAGTTCATATTTTTCAGGAATTCAAGGCAGCATCACTCGCAAGACATTTCTAGATGCGCTTCAGTGGGACATTGGTATTCAGCATGAGATTTGATACATCTTCGTCACCAAACCTACCTTCGCCAAGTACACAGAAATGGATGAAGTTTATCGAAGGCTACTCAAAGTCAATGTTCCAATTCATCTTCGATGCGAAGAACTCTGTGATCTGATCGATTAATAGATGAGATTTCCCAGCCCAGTCATTTGTCCAGTCAGATGAGGTCGTGTAGAGGCCTCACCAACGATCCACCCAGAAAACAACATGCAGTTGTGACACATCATCAAGCAGTTCCTAGATTTCTATAATTTGTTAAGTTAGTTAGGCTAAAAATAGTTTACCACGTCCTGATCTTTGATGACAGGATTGTTTGTAATTTTGGGTCATAAATACTTCATCTTTCAAAGTATTGAGGGTTGTTGATTTTCACGCCCTGCAAGCTATCAAACTGTAATATTTTTGAAGAGATATCCCATTAATACAAAGAGGCATTTTACAGGATTCTTGCGTGTATTCACTGGTGATGTTTTTCTCTCTAAGTTAAATGTTATTCTCACTTTGTTATCACACAGTTTTCTACATCTAATCTTTGGAAGTAACGAACGTTGCAGGATTTATCTCGTATACCCAGTTTCTGACTTAAAATATTTTAGTGTTTTATCTTCTCATTTTACAATAAATAAATTCTTATAACTCCTTCTTTGTTGTAATTGTCTTTCTCATTTTTTCTGCTATTCCTCATTTATGCTACTAAAGAATACAATGATTATATTATCTCGCCCTGTGAAAGGTTTCCTTGTTTTTCTGGTTTGGATTTCATTTTTACGACACAGACCCCATAGCCCAATGGATGTGTAAACTATCTCAGCCAACTCGACAAACACTATGACAACAAAACCAACTTATTTATTTACCTAGCCTAAAATTGAAAAAAAATTGAAACATATCTAAATCATATAGAGAGATCCCTCTCTGAAGTTGGAAGGGCTAGATCCCAGCTTCAAAAGTGGTTGGATAAAGTTACCTCTCGTAGATTTCTTCTTTCTAACAACCTCTAGGAAATTTATAGAGTGCTAACATAGTGGCGACTCCACTAGGGAATGAACATAACTAAAAATTTATAAACTCACGTTTTCTTTTCCCTAGAAGAAAAGTTTGTTCCTGAAATATTGCAAATTTGAGAAGAAAGTAATGTTTAGAGGTTCATTAAAATTTGTACATATTATTTTTAGACTCATAAAACTAAAAAGTATATATATAAAAATAAAAAAGAAATATGGCTCCCAAGAAAGTTTATACTCAATCTCATCCAGACCCAGAACCTGCGATAATAACAGATAACCCAGAACAGTTTCTTAGGAAAAAGGCCATTGTTGAAGGTTCAGTAAGTCATACCGCCTTTCATAAGTCCCTTTCCTTTTTAGGGGAGCTTGCTACCTTTCAAAACCCTGACTTTGACGCCATTTTCGAACAAACCCTGGTTAGAACAAGATCTGATAGTTTTGTGACTGAAATCATTTTGGACCCAACTATTTTGCAACCCCAGACTCCTGAAGTTTTATCTCATACTGCTAAACCGAAAACCACTCACTCGGTGCTATCCAGTCCCTCCTCATCCTCATCGTCGGTCGCTACCTCGCCTATCATCTAGTTTGTTATCCCACCTCTTCCACCTATCATGGCAGCCAGATATGCTCCCTTGGTGTTGGACGCACCTCTTCATGCTATGCCCCAAGACTATCAAACGAGACTCCCACAGTTCGATGGAACAAGACCTTTGAACGCCCAACAACACGTTGGTAAAATGAATGATTATTTTGACCTGCAGGAAGTAGATGAGGCTGGCGTTCAAATGAGATTTTTTTCCCAAAGTTTGATAGGTGATGTTAAGAAATGGTATAAAGGTTTACGTGTCGCCTCATTCCTTGACCTTACCACATTTCAAAGGATTTTTCTAGACATATGGGAGGTAAAGAAAAACATTCTCCAAATATTTTTAGAATACGAAAATATCAGAAGAAATCAAGGTGAGACAGTACAAGATTACTGCACCTGTTTCAACAACCTGTACAATGGAATTCCAGCCGAAATCAAACCTCCACAGGGTTTCGCATTGATAAAATTCCCTAATGGTTTTGATGTTGATATGTCATACCAACTAAGGGAAAGAAATTCTACCACCCTGGAGGACATGCAGAAAAGCGCAATAAGTGTGGAGGCCAATTTATTGGCAAAAAGGGAAATACAAAGGTCAGAGAGGAGAGTCACAATTAAAGAGGAATCTTCCACATCAACCTCCGATTCCAAATTGGATTCCTTGGCCAAAGAAATGGAAAGAATGATGGAAAGACTTAATGTATCAGAAAGAAATCCTTCGAGAGAAAACCCATCAACTCCTTAAGCTCGGAATCCTAACTTCAGAAGAAACCCTCCTCAAATCAGACAGAGAGATCCTAGGGATCAAAGAGAGCAGAGAGGTCTGGATCAACAGATCAGACATCCGCTACAACAAAATTATGTTGAGGAAGGAGAGGAAGTGATTGAGGAACTAGAGGATACGCATATAAATCTCATGGGTATTCATGATAACGAAGTTATTTTCCTTACCCAAGAAGAGCAAGAACTTTTTCTTCTCAATCAAACTAAAGTAAGTGAAGAAGCTGAAGATGTCGAACAACAAGCATTCAAAAATGCCATTTTGGAGGTACACCAACAGTACAATCTGCAAAGTAAAAAGATAGAAGGAAGTTCCCCAAAAAATATGATTGAAACGAAGAAGGCAGTCGAAACCAAAAAATCCTCTGAGCCATCTGCTGAGAAGATTCCTGAGAAAAGTTATGCCAAAGTTCCAGGAAAAAGAAACCTTACTATTTTGAAAAGATCATCGCAGCCTGAGGTTTCATCAATTAATCAACCAAGTACTTCTGGCAAGAAAAATGTGGTAGACAAACCATAATTGATGAGCCAAAGCAGAGCCCCTACACCTTGCAGCCTCAAAGGGGAATTAGCCAAAGTAAAAATTCCCATTCCACTTTCTTAGTTGATGAACAAAGACGCTTATCATTCACAAGTGATTAAAGTGTTGACCATTGAACCTAATATAGGTATGAAGGCCTTAACTGTTGGATCGAAGAATCATTCAGACACTATGAACCTTACAGATGATCAGCCTAAACTTCTATTCAGACCTGAAGTGGATGGCCAAACCGATAATGGTGATGTCGCTCCTTTTTACATCAGTCCAAATATAAATGACCTTCTCTTGCATAATGCTATGCTAGATTCGGTTGCTTCCCATAATCTCATGCCTAAAGAAGTGATGGAGAAACTGGGATGGGAGGTCACTAGAGCTTACAAGGATTTACACTTGTTTGGCTCCAGTAAAGTTAGATTTATTGGTTTGATCAAGGATCTGTGTATCACCTTGGTTCAAATTCCTACAAAGAGCATGGTCATGGATGTGGTACTTACAGACATCCCCCCTAAGTATGGAATGTTTCTATCCCAGTCTTGGGGGGCTAAGTTGAGAGGCACCTTGCAGCTGGATATGTCATATGCCCATGTCCCAGTTTTTGGGCAACAAAGAAGGCTATACAGAGAAACATTGATGAAATACATGGTCAGTAGCCCAGAAAAACCACACAACTATCCTCTTTACTCTGCACATTCTGACCTGGATTCTTTTATCCTATATAATGATGGTGACACACGAGAGAAAATCATTCAACTGGGAGAAGATACATTTGGTCCGGACGAAGGCCAAGAAATCATCGAGGTAGAAAGAAAGAGAAACGTCATAACTAAAGAATTACTGGTAGATTTTTGGAGCATGGATTTTGATGGAGACGTAAGCAAAGAAGGAGTTGTAGTGGGAGTTTGGTTTCAAAATCACAGATCTAGGTATTCAGAAAACCATTCTTATAAATTAAATTTCCAATGCACTAACAATATCACCAAGTATGAAGCCTTGATGCTCGGTCTGAAACTTTTGAAAAGAATCGGTGCCAAACAGATTATGGTAAGAGGTGATTTTGAGTTAATAATGAAGCAAATTAAAGGTGAGTATGCTGTGAAACATCCGTGTCTTAGATCTTATAGGAATGTTGTTCTTGATGCCCTTAGATGTTTCACTGAAGTTGATTTGCAAGTAATGCCTAGGGGACAAAACATTTTGGCAGATGGATTGGCTACATCGGCAACCACATGTAAGATTCCTTTTCGTTTGACTCGCCCATACACGGTAGAGATGAAGTGTAGACCAACTTTTCCTGACAACATCAGGTACTGACAGGTATTTGGTAATGATGATCAAATTGAAAAGGAAATCAAAAAACTCAATCCCAAAAGAATCAATCCCAAGTGAATCCCCCTGATAGAAAAGGAAATCAAAAAAATGTATGATGCAAAATCATAGTCTCATTACGGTTTTCCAAATGGGTCTCAAATTTGGTCCCAACACGTAAGAAATCTAGAGAAATCAGACTTTGCATTGATTTCCGAAATCTGAATAAGGTCTCCCTGAAAGACAATAACCCCTTGCCAAAAATGGACCACATACTACAAAGGGTAGTCGGATCCAGTCGAATCTCTTTGCTGGATGGGTTCTCGAGTTATAATCAAGTCCTCGTTCACCCAGATGACCCAGACAAAACCGCTTTCACTACACCATGTAGTACTTTCATGTATGTGAAAATGCCTTTCGGTTTGATGAACGCTAGAGCCACTTTCCAGAGAGCGATGGACATTGCCTTTGTGGAAGAATTAGGTAAATTTATTGTCATCTATCTGGACGATGTAACTATGTTTTCTGAATCTGATGATGAGCACCTACGACATCTCAGATGAGTCTTTGAGAAATGCAGGAGATTTAGGATTTCTTTAAATCCTAAGAAGAGCCTTTTCGGACTAGAGGAAGGCAAACTGCTAGGGCATATAAAATCTAAGGACGGAATCAAAATAGATCCCAGCAGAATCGAATCCATACAGAAATTAGAACACCCAAGAAACATCAAAGAATTACAGTCTTTTATCGGAAAAATAAACTTTCTACGAAGATTCATACCCAATCTGGCTGAGCTCCTCAGAAACATTACAAATATGTTAAAAAAGGATGTAAAAATAAAATGGGACACCGAATCCAGGTAGTCTTTCGAACAAGTCAAACGAGCACTTACACATGCCCCCATCTTGATCAGTCATAATTTTACCAAAGATTTCTATCTTTTTTCTTTCGCCTCTGAACATACCATTGCAGCAGTACTACTACAAAAAAAAAACGAAGGGTATGAACAACCCATATCCTTTTTCAGTAAATCTTTAAGAGATGTTGCTTTGAATTATAAAATAATGGAGAAACAAGCTTTTGCCTTGGTAAAAGCCATAAAAGATTTTAGAGTATACATTCTCCATTCCCACACCATTGCATATGTTTTGAATGCGGTAGTAAAAGACATTTTGACCCAAGATAATCCGGATGGAAGAAGAGGAAAATGGATTGCTGTCATTTTAGAATATGACATAGAGATTAAGCCTACGATACTAATTAACGGTCAAGGTCTAGAAAAATTAATGGCTGAATCAAATTTCCATGCTCTTGACATTAATTTCTTAGCTGCAGCAGATGAACATGGCGAGCCGGCGACTCCAAGCATTAGAGAGGTATTTCTCAACTTTCCATGGTATGCAGACCTAATATTTGTTTTGCATAATTTACAAGCTCCCCCTAGTCTGACTAAGACTAAAGCTAGATTTTTGAATTTGAAAGAATTAAAATTTTTCATTCTAGAAGGCAATATGTATTGGAAAGATCCTCGAGGTATTGTGTTAAATTATCTATTGAAAGATGAAGATGACAAATTATTACAAGAGTTGCATGCAGGAGATTGTGGTGGTCATATGAACTGTAAGGCTACAACCAACAAAATCCTCAGAGATGGATTCTATTGGCCCGCATTATTTGTACATCATAAAGTGACTTCATGTCATCAATGTCAGCTGTTTGAAAGAAAAAGGAAACTCCTTCCTCTACCTATGAAACTGATATCAGTTGAAGCCCCTTTCTAGAAATGGGGATTGGACTTCATTGGAGAAATACATCCCCCTTCTTCAGGCCAACACAGGTGGATTCTTACTGCCACAGATTATTTTACAAAATGAATCGAAGCAGTACCAAGCAGGCAAGCCACTGATTCTGTCATTATTAAATTTCTTGAAAATAATATCTTGTCTCACTTTGGATGTCCTAGAAAGATTATAACTAATAATGCAGTTGATTTTCGATCAAAGAAACTCATAGATTTCTACAACCAGTATCATATTGGTTTGGGACATTCCACAGCTTACTACCCTCAGGGGAATGGGCTGGCAGAATCCTCAAACAAAACCTTGGTAAACATCATCAAGAAGACGTTGCAGGAAAACAAGAAGTTGTGGCATAAAAAGTTGGTTTTCTCATTATGGGCTGACAGACTGACCACCAAAAGGTCAATCGGTATGTCACCATATCAGCTGGTCTATGGCACAGAAGCAGTTTTTCCCACTTCCTTAGGAGTCCCTGTCATGAAATTGCTTCAAGACATACAAGCCAAGACAAACGACTCACAAAGAAGGATCAATCAGATGATCCATTTGCAACAGTCTAGGGAAGAGGTATTCAACAAGACCCAAGTAGTCCAAGAAAGCATCAAGAAGATTTTTGACAAAAGAACCAAGGAAGATGATTTTGAGATAGGAGATTTGGTGCTGAGATGGGACGCCCGAAATGAAGACAAGGGAAAGCATGGAAAATTTTATAGACTGTGGAAGGGACCATACATGATTCAAGCATTAAGAGGAAATAACACTTTCTTGCTAAACAACGTTGATGGGACAGATCTCTCAGGAGGACCTATAAATGGCAGAATGCTGAAGCATTATTTACCACCTCAGTTGAGACTCGAGGTTACACTCTCCATTGTACATACCATCTTTATTTTTCGCCTGCATTTTTTGAGTGAATAACTTTAGTTAGTTGGTTGAAGCCCGAAGAGAAGGCCCTAAGCCGCTGACCACTGTTTTTCCATTTTTCGAGAATAAAACCAATCAATCAACGAAGGCAACTAGGCAGAAATTTTCAGAACATCAGGAACCAGGATTCTTGGCACTTCACAAGGAAAGTACCATCCCCAGGTGGAGCCACTTTTATCACCCTATAAGTTATATGATCAACTGGTGACTGGACTATTATCTCTCTAGTGTTTTTGTTGACAAATGATTTTTCATTCTGCAAATAATTTGAAAAGAAAAGTAAAAGAAAAAGAAAAAGAAAAGAAAAAGAAAAAGAAAAGAAAGAAAAGAAAAAGAAAAGAAAGAAAAGAAAAAGAAAAAGAAAGGAAAGAAAAAAGAAAAAAAAATAAAAGAGGGCATAAAAGAATTTCAATAAAGCCCCATGCAATAATAGTAACTTTCTCCATACCTTTCAAGCATGGACAAGTTCTTTTTTAAATTGATGTTGATAGGGTTAGTGAATAAGTTTGGCTAAACCGTTCAATCTTAGCCAAAGTATCTAGGTTAGATTAGTGAATAAATTTGGCCAGACCGTCTAATATTGGTTAGATAGCCCCAGGGTAGAGTAAGTTCTTAGCCCAACGATCTAATATGGGTTAATTGTCATAGGAAGCTAGGTTAGAATATAGGCTAGTTTCTCTACTTCAATAAAACCATCTGGATGATCAATGTTGCACCATGTTTCCGATGCTTAAAATGGTGTTTGTCTAGCCCCGTGGTGGTGTATACATGAAAAGACTTGGGGAAAAACCCGTGAAATGCACTTATCCTAAGTTCTTTGGTGCATGTATTCTTCGCGCCCTCACTTATGCTCTGCTCATATATCAATGGTTCAGATAATTAAACCCAAATCTACAATGGTCAGATTTTTCCGGACCCCCCCGACCATTCTATATTTAATGGAGGGGGGGGGTGGGGGGTCCGGAATCGCTGATAATACATGTGCACATCTGGACGGCCCAAGTTTAAGCACGTGG
>JZKD02S1699913.1:23287-35115 GCA_000966675.3 Picea glauca | reverse complement strand
GGTCCCGAGTCCCACCGCCTCCTACTGTCTGACATACCTTTGTCACCTCTTGACGTCATCATCCACCTTTCCAAAAGAGTCACATCCCATAATTTCTTTCAGTACTTCCCCCCATTCACGCGTGGAAATACCCCTCACCACGATTTTTACCCCAATCGGTATACGCCACTTCACCTATTCGTATTCCTTAGTCACTGTCACCTGCCATCCCAGTCTCTAAGTGATTCGTTGGCCATTTATTACTGGATAACCTATCTGTTAACCAGTTGACCTGTCCCCCGCGCCCAATGGACACCCATTTACTCAAAACTACCCTCACTCCTCTTTCTTTCACCATTTACCCACTCATCGTGCCACATAATTTTACACCATTTTTCTCCGTTTCAGTCAGTCGTCCCCATCTACAGTCGTCCCCACTAATGTGGTTTTTTTGTAGGTGTTGTTTCAATAATGGTGCCAAAGTCAAAACAAGCAGAAGGAGAGGAGAATCCATTTCTCCCACCTCCTGTCGATCTCGACAGGATTCCACTGGCCGATAAAGATCACTTAATCATAGATACAAAGTGCGATTTTGATTTCACAGAACTTTAGTCGTGGCTTGAAGAAGTTTTCTTGGACCAGAGTGATGAAATTGGACTCTGGGAGTCCAACCTACCCCTATATCTCCTTCCTCAGATTCACCCTTTTCCATAGTTTTCCCTCAAGTTCCAAGCCCACTACATTCCTGAGCAAAGAGCCATCGTTTCCTCATCTGGAGAAGTTATTTTCCTCATCACGCCTGAAACCACCGACCAAATGATACAAATATCCCGAGCTGACTCTGCATCACCTTTTAACCTTGAAATTCTCATAGAATTATACCAGAAGATGACTTTCCCTCAAAGAGCTCAAATATTTGAGCTTTTCCTCCCACCATCCACTCAATTCCCTGCTACAAATCCCCCTTATCCTTCTTCCATGTTTTCAACCAAAGGAAACCAAATTATCTCATCCCTATGCACCTTGTTGGGTTATTATTCGGATTAGTGGGTAGATGTACCCATTCTGGGATTTTTTTCCATTTTCTCCACCGATGAGAAGCCCACTACCTAGTTCGACTTCAGCACGTTCCTGGCGAACAATATTCACGAACAGTTTGTCAATTTCGTCACGGAAGGCATGTTCCGGTATTCTTCAATACTGGCATACTTGTTCGTTTTCTTCCAAGCTGACAAATTTTTGTTTTCCATGCAGAAGATGGACAGAGATGGCATACCCCAGGCAGTAACCACATGGACCTCCTTTCTCAAGCATAATTCCACATAATTCAGTTTCAAGCAGTTCATCGAGCAATTCTATCACCCAGTGGTAAGTATGTTTAGCGTCAGCCTGAACCTAGGATTAATGATGAAGTTCAAAGGATCCTTCATCTCTCGGATCACACCAATACTGGTGATTCGTATTTATACCAAAATCACACTGAGATCAGAGTATATGGGTGCGAGTTGGCCCTGTATAAGCTGCCTAAATACCTGCCTATCAGAATTTTTTCTCTGGAGTACAAAATGCAGATGATAAACTCTGATGATATTCACTTTGTGTCTCTAAATAAAAAGCAACAGCTCAGAATCAAAGGGCAGATTGGCTCTTTCATCTGCAACAATCGAGGCACCAGAGAGGAAGCAGAGAAGCTGCTGAAGGAAATGAAGTTCATCATGAGTTTCACATGGAACTACGATCTGTGCGGGATTATCTCCAAGATGAGGGTGAAAAATAAGAATATCCCGTATGTCCACGAATCTAGGCCTGAAGTTGAGAAATTCGCAAACTAGACAGAATGGGAACCAAACACTTTGGTCGAAGCAGAACAATAGGATCCCCCAGACATTGTATCACAAACAACCACACCAAAAGTTCCGAAAGAGAAAATTCCTAGAAAATATTTGTCACCATTGAGCACAGTTCCACTTTCAGGAGTGAGCACAACATCAGTAACAGAGGTCCCATCAACGAATCCACTGACATCTCTGGAAAAGACAGCCGAATTGGCCAAATCTATGGAAAATATGAACCTGCAGGAAACAGAGATTAGCAGGCTCAAAAAGGAGTTTGAGAACCTTCAGGAACTCAAATCTTCCTATCAGATCAGGCTCTCTAAGGAAAAAGAGGTGTCAGACCAACTCAAACAAGAGTTACAACAACTCCGAAAGCAAACAGTGGCAGGTTAAACTATGGCCAAAGTTAAAGAAAGTGTCTGGACAAACATCACCAAGTCTATGAATGAGATATGGCCAATGATATAGATCATGTTTGAGCAAAATGAATTGGTGCAGAGAAGCAAACAGGCCATTGAGAAGATCAGATCGGAATTGGGAGAGATGCCCACACAGGCTAATCAAATCATCAAGTTCCTAAATTCTAAGACCATGGAGGAGCTGGAAGAGATGAAAATTGAAGATAGAAAAGAGACCATCCTTGAGGTCAAGAGAGTTTTGACCAAGAGAGGATTGATGCTTCAGCTGGAAGAAAAGGTTCAGGTCATGGACCTAGGGGTACAAAGGTTTTTTAGTAAGATTGAGGCTCTATAGAAGAACGATCTTCCTGGTCTGAAGGTAATTAATGACAAATTGATGACACTCCCAAACTACAAAAAGAGACTGGCCGATGTGGCTAAGGACAGTTCAAAGTTTTCAGGAATTCAAGGTAGCATCACTGGCAAGGAATTTCTAGATGCGCTTCAGTGGGACATCAGTATTCAACATGAGATTCGATACATCTTCGTCACCAAACCTACCTTCGCCAAGTACACAGAAATGGATGAATTTTATCGAAGGCTACTCAAAGTCAACGTTCCCATTCATCTTCAATGGGAATAACTCTGTGATCTGATCGAGTAATAGATGATTTGTCCCAGCCCAGTCATTTGTCCAATCAGATGAGGTCGTGCAGAGGCCTCACCAATGGTCCACCCAAAAAACAACATGCATTTGTGACACATCATCAAGCAGTTCCTAGATTTTTGTAATTTGTTAAGTTAGTTAGGCTAAAAATAGATTTACCACATCCTGATCTTTGATGATAGGATTGTTTGTAATTTTGGGTTATAAATACTTCATCTTTCGAAGTATTGAGGGTTGTTGATTTTCACGCCCTATAAGCTATCAGACTGTAATATTTTTGAAGAGATCTCCCATTAATACAAAGAGTCATTTTACAGGATTCTTGTGTGTATTCACTGGTGATGTTTTTCTCTCTAAGTTAAATGTTATTCTCGCTTTGTTATCACACTGTTTTCTAAATCTAATATTTGGAAGTAATGAACGTTGCAGGATTTATCTCGTATACCCTGTTTCTGACTTAAAAGATTTTAGTGTTTTATCTTCTCATTTTACAATAAATAAATTCTTAACTGCTTCTTTGTTGTAATTGTCTTTCTCATCTTTTCTGCTATTCCTCATTTATGCTACTAAAGAATCCAGTGATTATATTATCTCTCCCTATGAAAGGTTTCCTTGTTTTTCTGGTTTGGATTTCATTTTTACGAAACAGACCCCATAGCCCAATGGATGTGTAAACTATCTCAACCAACTCAACAAACACTACGACAACAAAACCAACTTATTTATTTACCTAGCCTAATATTTAAAAAAATTTGAAACATATCCAAATTATATAGAGAGATCCTTCTCTGAAGTTGGAAGGGCTAGATCCTAGCTTCAAAAGCGGTTGGTTAAAGTTAGCTCTTGTAGATTTCTTCTTTCTAACAACGTCTAGGAAATTTACAGAGTGCTAACACTGCCAAGGAGGAGATGTTGGCAGGGGGTAAGGAGAAATCCCACTCATGAGCATCTCCTACCAACGAGAACATGAACATTTTCAATAATACATATTCATTATGTATTCCCCACTGATGCATGAGTTCATGAAACTCATGGAGATGTCGGGCAGGTTTTTCCTCTTTATGCTCTCTAAATATGGGCAAATAATCGCCCCATTCATTTGGAGTAGGGACAACATTGGGAAAACCAGGAACAACCAAAAAATTGAAGGAAGCAAAACTTCGAGCCAGGATATTTTCCATATCAAACCGGTGGAGTCGCTAATCGATCCCTCAATCATGGAGTCGCCAAGTGAATTATGCACATCTTTGAATGTGTATGGTATTTGTTCACCATCAAAGGACATCTATGATTGTTGTTGTTCTCCCAGGGAACTTCTCAGGCTGAGAAAGCAGCTACTGAAAACCTTCTCGAGAAAGATCCTCTGGGTCATCTTTTAAGTGTGCTAAAGTAGCCACATCCAAAATGGTGAAGTGGAAAAATTGGAGTCTCCATAGTGGAGTTGCTAGTTGCACAGTTGCAATCTTCAAGGGCTCTGATGCCTGATGCACCTTCAGAATCAGAGGCTCAATGTTGTTCAATCCCAGGGAAACATTTCAACTTCATCCCCGGAAACGGTGCTAGAAATGTTAGCACTGGAAGTCACTCTTGGATTGCAACAGGAGTAAGCTCGATACCCGTCAGTGTTTTATGTCATGGGTTATTTGAAAGGGTCAAATGGGCGCAGTCTCAAGAAAATATCATCTTAACTCAAAAAATTGGACTGACGTGCACAAGCAGGTGAGGTCTTAATTTAACTTCAGACAGTAAGTTGTAATAAGGGTGATTATAAGGAAGACTTTGGTGATAAAATGCAAAGGTATGTTGTAGGAATCAATCTTCCAACCTCCCAAAGAGGAAAAAATTAAACACAAAAACTTCTTGTATTCAAATTACAAGAACACTAAAAGAAATTATGACAGTGTTACCATAAAATTTTTATCATAACACAGTCACAATGATTCATGTGAATCAGTCAATCATGAAGTCTTTTAGTATTAGAGGAAAATAAGAGCAAGTAGGAAAGTTGACTATCATTAAACAAGAAGTGTCAAGGGACCATGCCTTACCAGAAACTAGAGTGTTCATTAAAACTTTACAATACAAGAGCTATGCTCTACCATCAACCACTACAAAAATATAAAAACTGAGTATCAGCATAGGTGTGCTCAAACCTCCAGGGTGTGGCGTCTCTTTAGTCAAACCCAACCGAAACTTCTTCATAAAACACCACCTTAACTCATCATGGATGTTGCAAGAAAATCTGTCCTTGTGAAAATTTCGGACTGACAGCCCACCTCTACAGCCAGGTCCTCTATGTCTTTCATTTATGGGGCGAGGAGAGGTTTCAACCACCTCCTCCCACTTTCATTTGTTTCTTACAGGGATAAGGATTGAGGTCAAGTTGATTTGGCACCTGGAGAACGCGACGACACCTTCTGCAGCTAAACTCGACGTTTTGAACCTTTGCACAACTCTTCCTCTCGCCCCAAGAGACCACGGGCTATGACCCTACACCTATCTTCAAAAGGATCTTTTGTAATTTTGCACATCAACAATTCCCAATGCAATGGGGAGGAACGACCCTTTTCCCTTCAAAGTCCCAGTAGCCGAAACCACGACGGTGTTTAATCATGCACCATGCGTCACTTGGATGGACGGTTCAGAGTACTTCGACACTTTCACTTAGACTATCCCGAAAGGCCCCATATGTAGCTTAGATATGGTGTCCTACGTCCCCGCTGGATCAGATGGCTGAGATCGCTCCTCGATCCAATGATCCAAATTCTTTCGGGACTACGTGCACTGGGGATACGTGATGCATCTCCCCCCTGCTTTTCCAGTGACCAATATGCGAAAGCGCGGATGTGCACCACACATCCTTCAGATGGATGGTTGAGATGACTTTGACGGAAAAAGGGAGTTATCTCCACTCTTGGGCGCACTTGACGTGACCTAGCGATAGGACTGTAGGCCCAACTCCAAAGGCTCTTAGCATTTCGCATTTCAGGGCTTTGAAACCCAAGGGAGAACCCTGTTCTCCCAACTTGCGATCCACGAAATGATGACTCCCAGGATCGCGCAATCATCCGCCACCTATCCCCACTGGATCGGACAGCTCATGTTCAATTGTGACTTTGACTAGCTGGGGAAATCCCTGGCGTTAAACACTGGGAAACTCTATGGCCCCCCGTTTCCCGATAACCGTCGATATGCCCCGCGTGGATCCTCGCCGTTGAAAACTTTTTCTTTGCCCACTCACTTGATTTTAAGCCTGGAATGGACTTTTCTACATGCTGCACTTGGGCGCTTCTCATGCAAACAATGGACTTGGATATCCTCTTGTCCGTGACAATAATGGGTGGTAACAGACGTCATATGAAACAAAATGATAATTATTGGAGGATACGAGTACATAATGATCGTGGGAACAAGGTATGCACAATGAAGGTTGGTTATGGGAAGTAGTGTGGAAGTATTGCGATTCTAACAAACACAAATATGATTCAACTTTGGAAAACTTGAGTGTGGTGGATTATATTCATTAGATGAGTGAGTCGAAAATTCAGGGAATTTGGGACTACGTGTGGAATTGGAAGCCTCATAAGGTTCTCCTGTGGATTGTTCCCCCAACAAGGTTAAAGGGGAGATACCTTCGAGGTCATGCTCTCATTCAGGCTCAATGGTACATCTTATTTCCCTCTCAAAGACAAGTGAGGAAGGGCGTAGGGTCATGTCTCTGCTGGCAATTTCAAAGTAAGGAAAACAACACAAAAGGAGTTATTGGGTTTGGTTCATTTAAACCAGGAAAGAGACATAGAATGGCCAGAAAAGGAACGTAGGGGAATAGACATAAGGGTAAAAAAAATGAGGCTTCCTCTTCCCAAGGCCCGGTCAATCATATTAAGGATGCAAGGGTGAGGATGGTTGGGTTGAGATTCAAGTACCTCTGCTTGGATTGTTGGGTCGAGATTCAAGTACCTTTGTTATGAGGAGGAGAAGCAAACTGCAACAAAGATCGAGGAAGTGGTTCTTTGTCAATGATGCAATACCTATGAAGCAGACATTGTTCAAGAATTTAAGGCCTGCATTGAGGACCAACAGCACTCTAGGACCAAAGAAACAAAGTACTTCAAGCTAGAAAAGACCTACTAGATTGTGAAGGATACGATTTCTCAAACTGTTAATAATGTAAAAAAAGATAATGGCACCACTCTCTAGTTGATTAAGATGTTGAAAGGGAAATTTGACATCTTCTGTCGCTATCAATTTTGGCATCAAATTCCAGGTCGGGTAGGACAATCAGAACCATGAAAAATATTTAAGCATATCCAAGGACACGAGTCTGCCTGGTTCGCACGAGTGCCCCATCCTGATCGAGGATGAGGAGAATCCAAGCGAGGTTGTTGGTGAAGTTGAAGAGCTAGAAGGTCATCTCAAGACTCCAGAAAAATCTAGGGCTTGATTCTTGTTCAGGCATCTTAGATGTTTTCCCTGGATGGCCCAAGACATCACCTATGAGCTCATGATGTCACCTTGAGCATGTGACAGTTTGACAGGGAAGTTGGCACGTGTGGCATGATGTAGAGGCCCAAAGAGGGCTAACAGTTTTCTCTTTATTGCTACATTTTCCCTAAAAGGGGCTAACGTCTCCCTTAAAAGGGGCGACATCTCACCTTTTGCTCAATTAGGTTTTAAAAAGAACAGTTAATGTAGAAACAATGTGATTTTGGTATTATGGCCTTGTCGGCCTTTTTATGACCTAAAAAGGTAAATTAGGTCATTGATACACTATATATTGAGGAGTTTTAACCTCATTTTATCATCATAGTTCACTCACTCATTAGTGAGGTCTAATTTTAGCGCCCTATTGGGGTTTTTGGTTGATTTAAGAGAGGCACACTTGTTGAAGGAAGACCTTTTTTGGCATTTATGGTGTTTCTCTTGAAGGAAGGTGTTACAACTAGGGTTTGCATGGTTATTTCTTCATGAATTGTAAGTGTTTTCTCTACAAAACTTATTATTGAATGGTTGTAGTCTAAATTTCTTGCATATTACTTATAAATTTGTTGAATCAAAACCCTAGGTGACAAGCACATTTAATTGGTCCTTGTCTCATGTCCCCTGATAAAGAAATTTTCAGCCATTGAAGAAGGAAGAGAGATCCTAGCCATAAGTACGCTCTCATTTCTTCTTCTCCCTGAGCTAGTTGTACTATCTAGAAGCCAAAGAGAGTGAGATGTCCTTGGCCTAGTTCTTCTACACCAGGGTCGTACCATTCTAGGGTTTACTGAAAAGGCCTTGCTGTAGCAACACTTTGCCTCTTCAAACCCTCATTCTTTGGTTGTCTTTTCTTTATCTTCAGCTATCCGTTTTTCCAATTTGATCTAAAGAAGGAGGAGAGAGCATGAGGCCTTGCTTTAGCAATACCAGAGTGAGCCTCTCTCCCCTAGGGTTTTGTCTCTGAAGCCCTGCTATTGCAGCACTTCAAAACCTTTCCCTCTAGTATTTAGTCATCCTCCTTCAACTCTTGCGTCCTTCTTGTTGACTCCATTAAAACCTAAGGCACTGATCTAAGATTCCAACATTGAAGTGATTTGATCCAAAAAACTCTCAAACTTCTTTCAAAACTGAAACCCTAACTACACTAACCCTAACCTGCTAACCCTAGAATGTTGATGTCACCCTTGGTTATTTCATATTGATGCAGTAACGTTTCATTTTATAATCAATTGAATGGTAGTTAAAGGCATTTATCAGATGGTGTGTTGATTTGTTACATTGAATGCCATGTCATTTCAGTATTTATTGAGGAAGTGATATTATTTGCATTGCTATATTGATAAACATTGACTTCATCAATCTTGATTGCCATAATTGCTTATTTAAATATTAGATAGTCATTAATATACATAAAGTGCTAACCAAGACCTGCATATATCAGTTTGTTGTTGTTTTGTTCTCGGGCAGGGGCTCTACTTGGTTATTATTCATCTTTATTGGTTGTTTAGCCGGGACTATCTTTTGGTGGTAACTTGTGAAGGGGGAAAACGTGTCTTTGACCTACTATTCTCTTGCCTCTTCAAAACTCCAGGTTACTGGGGACATCTCCCCTAGGCCTAACCTCCCTAAAGAGAAATAACCTCCCCATTGTGGTGACATTGGGTGGGATAGGTTCATGTTACGCCAGTTTGACCTACAAACTTCAAGCTTTTGTCCTCCCTACAAATTGTGCGATAACATGCCCTTACAATCTTAAGATGTGTTTGAAAAATGAACTAAGACAAGTCCCGAGGGGGGATGCTGTCCTCTCCTAAACATTTTGTCTTTTTAAGGGAGATGAAATTTTCCCTCAACCTCTTTCTGATTCTCAAGATCGCTTTGGAGCGCGAGAGAAGAGCATACTCAACGATTGATATCCAATTTCTAGTCCCAATGCAAGTTTTATATGTGATGTAGAATGATTCCAACTTAAACTTTAATCAAAGCAAGCCATCCATGTGGCAACATGAAATCAAAAGAGGAAAAAATGATTTTAACTCCCTAAGTGCCTATGTTTTGACTAATCCCTTTATATGGAGAGGGTATCTAAGTGTGGTGCATGTTACAATCTGGAAGGAATAAATTTTAAGAAGGCTATGGGCCTTCAATAGATCAAATAACCCTTACAATATTTCATTTTCAGGACAGATGTGTGGGTCACATAGTAGACATAGGTGCTGGGAGCGCCAATGCACAAACTAAAAATGACTTTTGGGCGCAGGTGTGCAGAGGGTGCTGAGCAATACAGTGGGTTTGGCACACAAGCGTTGAAGGTGCACCTATGGGTTAAAACATGCACACACTGTCTGTGTTGAAGGAAAATATCCATGCGGACAGGTAGATCTCCTCAAAGAGCTAGACTCTTAACTCTAAGACAGAAAGTGCTTATCATGGTCACTGACTTCCTTTTAGATCTAGGTGAACTAGTGTGTGAGGAAGAAGGAGAAAAGAAGTACCTTTTACTGGTGTTTGTCCCTGCATGCTCCGAGTTGAGATCCAATCTTTCACTCCTCGATAAGCCCTATAGACAAACAAAGTACGACTACTTCCTACTTTATCAAGATTAGTCTGAAATTGGTCTATCTACTAAAGAGACAAATTCATGTGAGATTGAACATGAATTAGAAAGAAACAGGCCAAGCAAATTATATTAATGAGGACAAAACATTTCTTACAGCCGTAGATGGATTGAAGCAGCTTCGTCAAGTCCTCCTTGTCTACCCCTTGCTCAAAAGATCCACGATCTGAATGATGATTGCTTCACCGATTGCTCCCTATCAGATCATAGGTCTCTTGCCTCCAAAATATCTCTGTTCCAGCATTAGCTATAAGATCATAAGTTTGGTGTGATTCTCCCTTTTCAGTCCTTCTTTCACCATGAGAAAGCTTTCTTGTATAGCCTTGGAGAGGCTTTAACCACTTGAGATATCCTTGGGGAAGTTGAGGATTTTCTTCCTTCAATTGAGGATCTTCCCTAAGATCATGGCTTGATTGAGGATTCGAACTCAACTGACTTCCAAGAATGAAAGTATCCTTCCCCCATTCATCTCAACAACTTAACTACTGCCCAGAATAGGCAACGCTCCCTCAAAAGGGCCATCAGAGCGTTGTAGCGCTCCCTAGTAGTGTTTAGGGGAGTGCTAGCACTCTTGAAGGTAGGAGCGCTCTTGCAAAAGGGTTGATGCAATGCTATAACGCTCCCTAATGGATTATAGGGGGGCTCCAACACTCCTGAGATAGTTATAGAGGAGCGCTCCCCTCCAAAAACTTAGTTTTTTGAGTGTTTTCAGAGGGAAAAAGGTTCATGAAGCCACTTAACCTTTCCTCCTCTTCCAAATCAAGTTTTTGACATGTGGCAAGTTTCCTTCTAATGTCTTTTACAGGAACGACATAGGCATCATGACAGTATGCTTCCCTGACACTTGCGACACTTGTGAGCAAAATGCGACACTTGCGACCTTTGTAATGACGACACTTGCGACACTATCAAAGTGAGTATTTTTTATGTGTAACAGTCTGTTACATAGTCATGAAGAAAATTTCGGATCAAATTCTCTTTGCTCAGCTTTGAATTTGGTTTTTTGTAGGTCGGCTTGGGCCATTTATGGTCCTTGCAATTTAAAGAAACAGAAAGAAGAGCTAAAATAACATAAATGGGGTAGGAAATTGATACCTGTCCCCAGTGGAGTTGCCAATCTGTTGCACCTATTTTGTCACCTAAATGAACGAAATATAGGTGCTTACAAGCCTAGTTGGGTTATCTAGGCAAGACAATAGTGAATGCAAGAGTTAGAAACATCAAGCATATGATATAAACAAAATACTAAGCTAAGAACAATAAAATAAATTAAACTAGAGTGCATAAAGACATTAGAACAAGAAATAAAAAAGACTCATGCCACCAATGGAAAGGATTGTATTATTGGAAAGAAAACACCAAAGAAAAAGGGATACTTTGGGTCCCCTCTTACTCCAACGGAGGGCTCTTGAACCCCCAAGATTGAGATCTTATTACAACTAGAAAACTTGAAAGAAATGGTGAAAGAATCCCAAGCTCATTCACTCAAAAGGTGATGTGAATAGCTCAACTGAAATGATGCTTGTATGCTCTTGACAAGGAAATACGATCCTCCAAGAGAATATAGGCAACATAACAATACAAATGAATTCCTTGAAAATGTAGTGCACCCATGGCCTCTTTTTATAGCATAGCTTTGAGGCATTCTTCAACCAGCCTTTAATGTGAACAAGGGGCCATTTGGGCACCCTTAGGTCTTTGACTAGCCACCCAGCCGGATTCAGCCGAGATTTGGAAGTCACACAGATAAACCAGAAGGATTTTCTCCCAAGAGCTAGCTCACACTAACAACCTACAACCTCTCATTCCCCACATGCCTGTCCCACCCCATGAAGTGTGCCCCTTCTCTT